>FIZR01024932.1:0-11917 GCA_900060175.1 Ferrisia virgata | reverse complement strand
AGCTGGTGGTGGATGTGGTTTACTATAGGATTTGTCGAGAATTTGTTTTGAATGATGGTCAAAGCACTTAGGGGATCGCTGTGAATCAGAAATTGTTTGGTTTGAAAATCAAGAGTAAGAAGTGTAAGTAAACAATGTAAAATAGCGATCAGTTCAGCTGAAGATTGAGGAGAACTTCTGAATCACATAGTGCTTGACTATTTGATTAATGGAAAAAGCATATCCGACATAATCGGTTTCATTACAACGTTAAGGCAAAAATCATCAATTTTTTTTGAATTTTTGAATGTTTTGAATTTTTTAAAATAAAGTGCAAAAGTCATTCTTAAACATCTTTTATCACGAGTTTTTGATCAAACATACATTTAAAAATCAATTTCAACATTTCAACGTTAAAAACAAGTCATCAACTTTTTTTTATTTTTCAAATTTTTGAATTCTATTGAGTTTTTAAAATATTTTTCAACATTAAGTGCAAAAATCATTTTTAATTATCTTTCATCGGGAGTTTTTGATGAACTTCAAACATCAAAACTATTTTAATTTTTAAAAATTTTTAAAAAATTTTCTCAAATAACATTTCAATCTCAATCTATTCAACACTGGGCGTAAAAATCTTGAAATTATTTGCGCCCAGTATAATAAAAATTTAAAAAAAAAAAAAAAAAAAATTAAACGCAAAAATAATTTATAGTCATCTTTTATTGCGAGTTTTTCATCAAAAAATTACTTCAAAAACGTTGCATTAAAAACGTCACACTTTCAAAAAATGATCCCCAGCACTAAAACATATCCATGTCAATATGAAAAATATCACCGCAAATTTGGTAAAAATTTAGTGAAAATGAGTAAAAAAAGGCAGAAAATAGATGAAAAATTATGAAAAATCGTAGAAAAAAATGAGTAAAATTGCCTAAATTATGAATAAATTGTTAAAAATCATCGAAAATTGGATGAAAATTTACGAAAAGTGCGGAAACTTAATCATAAATCAAAGAAAAATATTGAAAAATGAATGAAAATTGACCTAAAATATGAAAAAAAAAAATCACTGAACATTAGGTAAAAATTTGTTAAAAATGGGTAAAAAGTGCAGAAAATTGATTAAAAATCATGGAAAACCTTTGAATAATAGTGAAAATTTGTCGTAAATTATGAAAACATACTCATTGAAAATCAAGTAAAAATTGCAAAAAAAATCCATCAATGTTGAAAAATGTGTGAAAAAAAGCACAATATTTATTGAAAATCATTAAATAAATCATCAAAAAACGGCCAAAAATCCAAGACAAATGAAGAAAAATGAGTAAAAATTGATCTAAAATAAGAAAGAAATAGTTAAAAATAATCAAATCAAAAGTTGATCAAAAATCATGAAAACATGTTACAGACGGCAGAAAAAAGACCTAAATTCTGAAAAAAATCGTTAAAAATTACCAAAATTTGGATAAAAATTTGATAAGAATGGATAAATAGTAGAAAATTGCTAAAAAAAAAAAATGAAAAATTGTTGAAAAATTATGAAAAAATGTTGAAAAACGGTTGAAAATCTACGACAAATATAAAAAAATCGTCAAAAATTGTTGAAAAATAATTGTACGTAAATTTATTTGAATCGTGAAAAAATACGCTAAAAATTATCAAAAATTCGGCAAAATTTGTCAAAAATGTAAGAAAATGGATCTAAATTATGAAAAAAATCGTTAAAAATTATCGACAATTTTGTAAAAATTTGATAAAAATGGTGAAAAGTGCAAAAAATTGACAATCATTACAAATAGAGAACCTAAATCATGAAAAAAATCATTGAAAATCATCCGAAATATTGTAAAAATTTGAAAAAAAAAAGTTTCAAAAATGCAAAAGTTGATCAAAAATTACGAAAAAATGAGTAAAAATTAATCTAATTTACGAGATATATGAAAATCAATTGACTAGGGCAGGTTTATCATTCCTCCAACTTTCCTAATGGTGGTTACTCTCCCCAACATTACATAAAAATTTATCAAAATCGGGACCAAGATCACATAATGAAAAATCTTTTGCCCAGATTAAATTGTTCCTAATCGTACTTCTTTTTCTCCATTTTTAAAGGAAGTCTTTTTAATATGAAATATTTATGATGCCTTCTACAAGAGGTTCACCTTACTAGTTCATTATTTCCACAAATTCATAAAAAAAAAAAAAAAAATTGTAAAATATAAAGTTTTACATTCCTTTTAAAATTAAAATTACACCGCCATTATTTTATCCTCTGTCTGAAACCTTCATTTTCAGTATTCGCGCAACCAGTTTTTCAGCCTTTAGTTTCGAATTCGAAAATCATGAAACAAAATGACCAAAGCGACCAGGTAGCTTTAAAAAAAAGGGAGGATTACGAAACAAATTCTCTCCGGAAAAAAATTTCAGTACGATTTTAAATTAATCTCACCGCATTGACTGGTCCATGAACAAGGAAGGAGGAGTTCAGGGGTTAAAACCCCTCTCGTAAACGAAACAAATATGAATTTTGTCAGAAAATTGGTCTATCAAATCCAAAAAATTGCATAAATTACTCGAGTACGTCCAAAAATGCACTTTTTCCTACATAAAAGCACAATTTTTCAAAATTTCAAAATATTAAATTTAGGAAATTTGTGAGCATTAAAATTTGAATCCAGTTCTCAAACTCTCACCCCTTTGAAACAATACAATGCACGGCGGATCTGGGTATTAATATTCGTATACAATTTACGATTATCGAAGAAATAACCATTATATCGAATAAAAATCCAAAATTTCACACATCACTCATCATAGGCTGTTATCATCAATCAATAAAATCAGCAAGTTGAATGAATATCATGCACATCGAAACTACGACAGAGGAGAAAAATCAATAAATCCGAAATCCTACCTTGAAAAAACCCAAAGCACTGGAACTCAAGCTGGGCCATGGCATATTTACAATCAATCCACTTCTCTTTAACTCAAGAACTTTGAACCGTAACCTATACAACAAAACCAAAACATACACAATATAAATCATCATTTTTCGATACCTATCGATGCACAATACATAAATACACATCACACACGATGCAATGGAATCAGCTTGCAAAAACCCGCACATCGAAGCTGCAATGGAAGTTCGCATTACATTTACAATACATGACAACACATACGATATTTATGTAGGTAGGCAGAGGTACCCACATTATAATAATACATCCCCTTTCAATCTACAAATCCAATAATCACTGGGGGTAACCTTACGTCCCACCTCGAATTGCATCGAAATCGAAACATATTTGTCCAAATCTATACGTGTTATATACAAATAAACAATGTATCTGTATACGAATTGGCAATAGGTACCAGGTAGATATCTTACATATGATCGAGGGGACAGGACAGGACACGACACGACGTGATCTTTATCAATAAAAGGCACAAATCTACATCATTCAGCTACATATACCTGAATTTGTTTCAAAATTCGTATATTTTATGATAAAATATGAAGAGGGGTTTTTTCCATGCGAGCGAAAAATAAAATGAAATAAAAAAAAAAAAAAAAAAAAAAGGGGAAAGGAAAAAAAGGGGGTTTTTTCCATGCGAGCGAAAAAAAAAAAAAAAAAAAAAAAAAAAAAAAAAAAAAAGGGAAAGGTAAAAATGGCGATAGTGAAAAAATATGGTACCATACTCGTCATACACTTATACACAGATGCTAACACCGGCACCGGTTTTTATAGGAGGGCATCTCGCGATATTAGTTGACAAAATACTTATATAACAAAAACACTCCATAGGGAGCCATCGTAGTATTTATTTTTCTATACATCATTCGTGTATATGTACAATTCGACCGAGATTTTCTTTCCATTGTGCAAGGGACATATACCTCGGTAAACATACGTGAGAAACAGTCGTTGTCATTTTTGTCAAAATACCCTGCTCTTCGCCCTATCATCGGTCCAAGTACACGCTTAAGTTCGCTTTAAACGAATTACACAAATTGTACAAGGCAAAAATGATGGCAAAGAAATTACCACCACAACAGCATCGTCAAAATTTTCCCAGCGCACGTTTAAATCATACCATAAGCTACATCTATGGGCGAACTTACGAACTGATGAATATCACGTCAACGCCATCACCATCACCATCGCCATACCCAGCTTCCTCATCCAATCTGTGTTGTTAAATTGAAACCGCGCTTATACCAACAATTACGCTGGTAATATTTCACGCTTGTATATTTGTTGGAAAGCTCAAATGAAAGCAATTTGGCATTTGCGATTCGAGCCCAGAATTGCCTTTACTATGGAATATTTTAAACTTCGTCTCGTTCCACCGAATGTATCTTTATCGCCCTAGCTATCGAAAAAAGATGCTATAAAATTTAATACGTTATACGAGTAGTATTTTTTATAAGAAACGTGATCGGATGCAGTTTTCCTTTCGAACCACGTTCGTCGTTTTCTTATTATTTTTTATTTTTTCTTATTCTCTATTCTTCAGCCGGAGAACGCGATCAAATTAAGCTATATCATCGGGTGGTAATGCATTCAAAAGCCGTATACGTAAGCAAAGGGAAAGTACTATAAACGAAAAAAAAACAAAAAACACGTACACACATTCTCGACTTTAACACGTCGAAAATAATCTCTAATGAAGTAACATAGCCGCAGCATTAAATCTAGGCGATGAAAAAGCATCTAAAAAAAAAGCTTACATAGGCATCGACAACGATGACGACGACGGTAGCTCCTTATTTCCTTTCTTAAAAATATACTCGCTCCGCTGTACGGATAAAGAAATTGGATCAAGTCAAAGCAAAAGTATAAATTGGATTAAAATTATCTTTCGAAAGAACTTATCAATACAATCCTCGGGCTGATTTTTCTCTTTTTATAAGACATTTTAAGCCACATCCCTTTGCATCCTCCATCGCTCTTTATACATCTTCAAGCATCGAGTTGTATTTTTTTTTTCAACGTCATCTTTTTTTTCAGGCTTTTCCGGACTTTTACCGTCATTTTGCTCTTTGATTCGTATACCTACACCGAGATATATATAACTTACTTTTCGACTTATAAAATGGTTGATGATACTGCGAAGAACTTTTTTTTTTTTTTTAGCTAAGTGTGTGTGCCAGAGCGAGCCTTCTTCTTTTTTTTTTTTTACATCCTTTATCCCGTCGAAATGTCGTTACTTTTTAATTTTTTTATTCCAATAGTTTTTTCCATTAAAAGGTTCGTTTTTTTTATTTTCTTAATAACGTTAAGCTCGGGCTTTTTTTTTTCTTTTCTTCTTCTTTTTCTGTTATCGTAATTCGACAACGTGGGTTTTGTGTTTCGTCATCTATTTTTTTTGCTTCCTCTTTTTTTCATCCGTCGATATGGATACAATTTTGCTCGATTCGAATTGCAAAAGCTAATGTTTCGATGTAATATTTTTGTCAGATTCATTGAGACCATTAAGGAAAGCGAAAAGTAAAAAAAGAAAGATCGATCGTTGCTCATGAAATTTGCATACCTGATCAAATATCAAATAAATAAAACTATTATCCCCCCCCCCCAAAATCAACTTCGCACCGGAAAGATAGGGAACTAAACCGAAATCAACATCTACGTCGAGTATGTATGCCTAACAAACAAAGGGTAGTCAATTATACGGCCGCAATGTCAATTCAGTTGCATAACCAAGAATATCGCAGGCGACGTGACACCACAATTCTCGCGTTATCATTCCAATAACATTGTACAGATGATAGGGGAATTTTTTCATCAGCCTGCAGTTTCTCAATGGTCGAGAATGTTAAGGTGACTCTCACGAAACACATTTCAAAATTTGGTTCGTTTTGAGAAAAAATATCAGCCGTATTGATCAATATTAACGAGTGTCTCAAAATGCTAAGAAGCAAGAATAACTAATTTTAATAAATTATTTCAGCTTTGATAATTTTGATAGCAAAAAATATGAATCTGTAAGCATTATCATCATTTCCAATGAAATCTGAACCTAAAAAAATCAATGTACTCTTTGAAAATTATCTTCTTCCATGCATGGGGGAGGGAGGAAGGGATTCTACTCTAGGTTAATCAAATTCACTAGTCCATGCTATCTTCCAATCTAAAAACAGATACTTGATGGCTCAGCGATAAAATTAGAGGAAAAATGAAACGCTTGAAACTTCCACTATATTTCATTCTCAATCAATGGTAGGAATAGAAGTTGATATAAGATTAAATAGTTGAAATTCCCAAAACTCACACCCAGCACCACCTCCCTTAACTTTGCATGACAAATTTTAACCTCCTGGTTTCTAGCTTAATCTAGAGAAAAGATATGTTTGAAATGAACTCAAAAAATGGTTTGAAGGAGAAAAGGCGATTCCTGGAAATTAAAAAATGTGTAGCACAAGTAGCGCAAGGGTGAACATTTTTCAACATTTTTAAGGTTAGAAGGTGGAAAAATTGTGATTCTGACGCATTTTTAAGCCATAAATACTGAATTTTACTGTTTTTTCATGAATAAAAATGAGTTTTTACGTGGGAAAATCATTCAAATGTGGTGAGGGGGAGAGAAATTTCCTCTAATCTTCTCCGTACTCCCCTTCCACATCACTGGTACAGGAGAGGAAAAATAAAACTGAAAAGTTGATTAAAGCATTGTGGGTGTAACTATGGGAGCGGCTTACTTCAAATACTGTGAAAACTGTCCAAAACTCATTTTTTTGAGGCTGTGAGGGGTATACTAGGGAAGAAAATTTAAAAATCCCTAAAATCTAGGATCCTTACTAAATCTACATTCCAAATTTTAGCACTCTGGTTCGTCGATTAGGGACAGTTAGAGGAGAACCATCTTCGTAAAGTTCAAAATAAGAACCCCTTCCTCATATATCCCCTCTTAACCATTGTAGGTGGATTTTTACATGAGTTAAACACCTAACGATCCTCTGTCAATCGTTGAAAAGCGAGAAATTTTTGTGATTATTGTCTCTCTGCCCCATGATTGTATTATGAATCAAGATTATCCCAACTCATGTGTACTTATCCCACCACAAATCCAAATTTGAGCACATTTGGTCGATAATGATACGAGTAAGAAATTGTAACGTTCAGAAGAAACAAAAAAACGTGGTCTAGTATGCTCAAAATATGACCTTAATGGTCTCTTGAAATCCCAAACCAAGTTTTGTTGACCCCCCCCCCTCCCACTCACTATAATCGTTTATAGGTTAATGGTAACATACTGCTTTTCATTGACCAATAACAATAAGAGAGGATCGTTTCAATTTTCAAGGCTCAAAAGCAGTTGGTAGCAGGGTCAATAAATGAGAAATTTTCAACAACCACAACCACCATCACCACCACCACCACTACCACCACCATCATCATCACCGTCACCACCGTCATCACCACCATTATTGTCGTCATCGTCATCACCATTGAACTTTTCTCATTAAAATACCAGAATGCAGGGGCTTGTAAAGAACTGTTGCTGACCAATGTACCCATCAGCTTATTCATGGGCTTTTCTCTGTTTCTTCTGCTTATCCATGCGTATTTGCTGATTTTTGAAGCGAACTCTCAACAGGCATTTGTTTAATATGCTCACATCACCGATTTTTGAGTACTCAACTTACATGACTTCAGTGGTGGACTAGCTAGGATGCTAATGAGTGATCACTACTTCAACAGTCATTGCTTGGGTGTCCCTTATACAGTAAAGTCTTTATATAGTAACCCACCAACTTGGTCCAATATGAACTAATCTGCCAGTACATTACCAAGGTTCATATTTTCAAAAAAACTCTACATCTAATACAAGCTTCAACCAAAGCATACGAGTCAGCCAAAAATATGACTCTGACTCCGGCATCGAACTGCCACCACTGACTCCAAATACTACTTGACTTCGGAGTCAAGCTGCCAAATTGACTCAGACTCCTGCTCGACTCCAGAGTAAGCCTCAGACATTGATTCCAGCAGCAGAGTGACTCCGGAGTTATTTTTGAAAGAAAATACAAGAAAACACACGGAGTAAAAAATCACTTTTTGGGCTTTTTAAATGGTAGTTTGCGTTGACGTGTATTAAGATTGGCGTTTCAACTGATTGACTTTCATAAATCCGAAGCCGAAATCGACATTTTGATAGCGACCTAAAGCCACAAAAAAAACTCACTAGTGCAGAGTCAATGACTCCGACTTTAGATTGATTGTAGAGTCAACTCCAAATCTTGACTCAGATTCCACTTTGACTTCAAACTCCAAAGTCAAGTTTAGATCCTGACTCCAACTCCCGAAAGTAACTAACATACCTTGGCTTCAACTAATGAAGGAATACTGAAATACTCACATCATTCGATTTCACATTGATTACATGGCAATTTCTGAAACGCTTGGCGTTGAGTTCAGTAACTTCTCACAACTGAAAGCTTCGAAATACTTCTTTGAACAATCATTAAAGTCTAAATTATATACAGAACCTGAAAACAGAGGAAAACAATTGCATAAATTAATGGCACACGTAAAATAATATCTCAAGTAAAGCCAATTAATAGGAATATATTCGAAGCACTGCAAGTACCAGCCTACATCAGGGTAAAATAATATACATGTCCGGTTCCGGAGTACTCCATTAGAGACATTAGTATTACCAATGCCAATAGCACAACCCGCATTTAAAATCCAATTCTGCAATCCCCCAAGACATACTTGTGAGAAACTAAAAAAAGAATACCAATCCCCCCTCAAAAAAGCAGCGATTCGTTCGAGTTAGGTATTTCCATTTACACTCATGGCCATTCACCAATTAAACGAAAGAACCTCTTGCGGCTTACAATTCGCGTTTACTTTGATTCTGGTACCAGGGTACGATGTATAGCCAAACCTCATCGTATTGGTTTTTAAAAGCAATATTTGTGGCTGGCTTTTAAAAGAGTAAGTAAAAATGTTAAAAGCTTTCTGTATATCCATTTACCCATACACGTCATGAACATACTCGCTCATATGATTCTTTTTTTCCTTCTTCTTCTTCTTCTTCTTCTATTTTTTCGCTCAAAGAAAAATATTACTTCCTTTACATTGTTATATTGGAGAGAGACGAGCTGTCATCCGCAATTACTATCCTCCATTCGCGTTCCAAATACAAAGGGGAGACGAGACGTAGTAGTTGTAAATTGCGAAATTTCTCTTCTCTTTTTTCCTCACTATTATTTTTTCTCTTTTCCTCGCACCCTCTCGCTCACTCGCTCGCTCATAAATCCGCGCCAGTCTCAAAGAATGTTATTTTTACACAAATGAAGGATATTTTACACAACTTTATGCACCCGGGGGTGTTACTTTGTTTTCCCAATATTTTTAAAATCCTTATTTACCGTAACGTGAAATTTTTTAGCTGCTTTTTTATAATTAAAAATGGCGACCGAAGTTTATTGTTCTAGATAGTTCTACTGTATGTTAAGCAGCATTCGCGTCATAGTTATGATCCTCCTGTTCACTCATTCGCCTATGTACATCATCTGTATCAGCATCGTATGCCTTTGCAGCTTCGGGCAAACTGCATCATTGTTGTTGTTTGCATTTTTAATAATTGCGCGAATGTTTGTTGATTTATTACACGAATGTTGAGGTTTTACTTATTATAAGCAACACATCGCTCGGTAAAGATATGCTAAATATAAAGTATACTCGATATTTCGAGTATTCGTCACAATAGGTTCTCGTGTATATGCAATTAAGATCCTCTTAATTAAACACAAGTATCTAGGTAGACATAGAACCTGATCCATTCACCAACTCAACCAATGTTATTACTGATCATCAGATGTGTACTAGAAGCAAAAATTAAAATTAATAATGAAAGAACTAATCTCACACACGCAATTTTACTCTTTCTTAGCAACACTAAAAGAAAATTTAGTGCTACAGCTGAAATAAATTGGTAGAAAAAAGTGACATAACCAAATTAGTGTAATGAATCCCAAATTTACAGGAATGATTGTAATTTTTTGTACACTGGTTGCCAAAAAAAGAGAAATGGTTCCCATTGGAGGAGCTGTTGAGGTTTTGGACAGCTGTGTCTGTTTTTCCCCTCTTCTGGACATTGGAAAAAGAAGGTTCCTCAAATAACTTCCTGAATGAGATAGAAAATTGAAATTGGACACGTACATAGAGTAAATATCAAAGATGGATCTGTCAGAGATTTCAATTTTTTAAGACTCTTTGCAACATTTTGGCAGCCAAAAAAAAGTTGGTTATAGAAAGGTCAAGTTTGGGTTTGGATTTTGCACACTTTAGAGTTTATTTCAAGGATAATTAGGCTAGCGGGTTAAAGTCTGGTATGAAGTAGCACAAAGGCTCTAGACTCTAGATGCACTTTTTGGAGATTTTAGACTTTTCAGCCCCATCGCATATTCTTACAGTCCCAAAAAAAGTGATTTGAGGGTCGATCAGATTCTGTGTTTGCAGTTTTTCCAAATTTATCCCAAGCATATCTCACTTCTAAATAAAACTTGGAGGTTGAAACTTGAAATGTAGACTTGATAGAGAATTGTAGATATATGCTATACCCCCCCTTCCCTCCCCGTTTTGCTAGCAGATTAAAATTTTATATGCAGATTTAGCAGATGTCTTCAATTGCTAATCTGTTGAGTGGACATGAAAAATCATCCCACATGTAACAATCCGGTTCAAGTCCAACTTACCTCTGAACTATTGTTTGATTCAAGTAACCTCCGATCACTAATACCAGACATAACTCATTTATATGCCACAAAATTAACTCTGTCCAAACTTCAGAATAGCAGAATGCGATCATCATGCAATTTTCAGTTGTCCTTAATTCGCTTCTCGATGTCCAAGGGGAATAGTAAAAGTATAGAATAGAGAATCTCAGACCTTCGTGCACTCATTAAATTTTGGAGAGCATTGTACCTAAACACACCGACGTTTGAAGAAGCCAGTAGTCTCACAATCCAGCCAGCCCATGACCTTAAAGGTCTAAGAAATTTTGTGAAGACATTTATATTAGACTCATAAACAAACCACAGCTCTGCAAATTGGACCCCAGTTATTTGATCTCCACTACCACGACAAGTAAAACTTTTCAAACAAGAGTCAATTCTAAAATGAATCGATTGTTTAATTATGATATATACCTTTCTCACTCTAAATGAACCATCAGGTAATATGGTAAAAGAGGGTAAGCTGTACCTATAATCTAAGATTGTGATGATAATCAGTGTAATTATAACACTTTGGTACACAAAAAATATTATCAAAATGGACGGGGACTGGAATCAGTACAATATTTTTTTTGGTTTGGTTTTTGTTCTTATTTTGAACCAGTTCCAAGTGGTTTCTTGCTTTGATTCAGAGCCCTGCTAAAATCCCTCCTACCAGTTACAACTGCACATGTGTATTCGCAATCGACCACATCATACTGCACCATCCTTGCTTAAAGTATCGTAGAAAATCACTTTTTTACCAATTTCTACAAAAGACATCTTTGATTCACCCAATTCACTCCTAAAATTTCTTAAACTCTCTGGCCTGTATCACTTAATTTATTAAAACTTTTACAATCAAAACCTTATAATTTGAGCTTATTACTAACTGCGACTCGCAAATATAACAAATAAATAAATAAAGTGGGAGGAGGGGGACAAAGGGTAGAACAAAATACTTGTAACGATTTTGGCCTGTGATGCATAAAAATATAGGTTTTTGAGGTCGCAGAATTCGATTTTGGCACCATTTCCCATCTCACATTTCAATGTTACGACCTTAAAAAATTATATTGCGATATGTCACCAGGGCCGGCGATAGGTTGGGAGAGGCCCTGGGCAGCATTTATGCTTGGGCCCCTTCGTTTTTTCGAATTTTAACAAAAAATCAGCCCCCTTTATTTTTTCAAATTTTGACAA
>FIZR01024929.1:0-29338 GCA_900060175.1 Ferrisia virgata | reverse complement strand
CTGGGATAACTGATGGGAGATCATTGATTGCAATAATGAATAGCGTTGGGCTTAACACAGTTCCTTGAGGGAATCCATTGTCGAGGGGATAATTTTTAGAGAATGTGTTAGATATCCGGACAACAAATTCTCTATTACGTAGGAAGTTTTGAATAAAGTGGAGAATGTTGCCTTTGAAGTTCCATGAGTGAAGAGTAGACAAGATTTTGTATTTCCAAACGGTATCAAAGGCTTTGGATACGTCAAAGAAAATTGCCAGCAGATGGTTTTTGGTTTTGAAAGCGGTGAGTATGCTGGAGTCGATGAATGAGAGTTGATACCCCTATGCACGCGAGTACTTTATTCATAGAAGGGGGGAAGGGTACCAAAAATCCAATAAATATTGTTATATTATTAAAAAACCGAAAATGTTGCAATTGTTTCCATATTTTGTATATTTGTGAATCAGAGAATAGAAAACCGTAGCGATGAAGGATAAAACTTGTTTGGCAATACTTCTGCTACACCATAACAGCATCCCCTCATCCCGATTTTGGGTTCATAAGAACGTTCATGATATTGGTGTTGTTTCCACACGAATCAGGTCTCCTAAACACGAATATAAAATTTTTAATTTAACCGCGATATTCGCTCGACTCTAAAGAGTAGGGTATCTAAAAGCTGTTTTTGTTCGTTACCAAAGCCTATCATCCTCTTTGAAATCGAACGAATATGGCGGTCAAATTGAAAATCTGATTTCATATCCGTGTTCAGGAGGTTCGACTTATGCGCAAACGACACCAATATTTTGAACGTACCCAGGGTTCAAAGATTGGGGTGAGGGGGTACTCCTACTGTCCAGCAGGATACTTTATAGGGATTTTGCTAATCGGCTATGATTTTCTATTCTTACAAGCTATAATTATGCCGAATACGAAAATAGTTGTAATAAGAGCCGATTTTTCCGAGTTTCTTTTTTCAAAATTTGACCATGGCTGTTATGAAATAAAACGATGGAAAAAAAAACATGTGAACGAAGGGGTCAAGTACACATCTGAAAATGCTTAGTTTCAAAATTGTGCCAACAAGTATCTTAGGGGGCGGGGCAGAATGTTGATTTTTTTCAAGGATGTCCTCTGTATAGATATACAATATACCAAAAAAATTGTGCAAATTGATCAGTTGGCGTTTTCAAAAAAAAATCTTGAGTGTTTCTCAAAAAAAAGGGCCCCCTTAAAAACTGGTGGAATTGGGGTCCAAAACTTTGGTCAGGTATGTACCTCGATGGTATACACTTACCACCAAAGTATCGTGTTAAAATTCCACCAAGACAAATTTACCATGCCTTTTGGTTTTTCCGCAATAACTTTTTAAATAACACGTTTACGAAAAAAATGTCGAAACAAAAGTTGTAGAGCACCAAAACATGAACATTTTCACTTCTTAGACTTTTTCCCCTAGGAGAGAGCAGGGTTGAGCTATGGCGTGCAGAAAAAAGTCACTTTACAAAAAATTCCCTCGAGTGTTTTGCATAGTACTTTGTACTTTGGACCCGAATTGGGCTCTCCGTGGGGAGGTTCAACTTGTTTAATTGATGAGAGATTTTCTAATATTATTATGTTTTTGTTTGTTTTTTCCATAACCCTCACCCCATGACCAATCTCCTCAAAGCAGAGATCTGGAGCGAAGCCGTAGAATGGTGGTAGGAGGGTTCCCTCCGGTCGATTTTTTCGGAGCCGAAGCCGAAGGTGCGTTTTAAAAAATTGTGACACCGAAGGGACTTGAATCAGAAACCCTGGGGTCGGAGCCGAGGTGAAAGAGTTCAAATATACATCCATCGTGTTCAAGCTTTTGGATAGTAATGAGAATGATCTCGTGGTACACCTCTATTCATAGAAAAATTTTAGAAAGGAAAAGAGTGGGGCATGAAAACATGCGCACGCACTTTAATACCTTGACTGTTTTGTCGTGTCACTATTTTAACGAACTACTTCACAGCTGCATTCAAATTTTTTATGTTCGAAAATATTAAAATTTAATGATGATCTTTTTAATCAAACATATGCATTTTTGGAGATAATGCGTATACGTAGTTTGTTTTCATTACTGTGACGTTTACAGTAGCTCGATGAAAATTTTATTATTAATTCTATTTCCAATACTGCGAATGATTATCTGAATGGTCTAGATAAGCTTTCGAAGCGTATTAGAGATTAAGTCGGCCTACTTTAAATCTAGTACTCACTTAATGGAATAAGAACTTTATTTATTTCGTTTTTTTTTCTTTTCTAGCTTGGTACAGAATTATCTATTACGTCAAATGAGGATTATCCGATTATCGCGATAATTTTGCAATAAAAGGATAATCGATAATATGGTCATATCGGGTATTGTACTGAAATACAGTACGATATTGTAGACGTTATCTTGTTCATCTAGATACGTATACTATACTAATCTGTCAAGAATGTATTAATTGATGAAAGATGAAGCGTTAATGTACGAAGCTTTCTTATTATTTTTTCGCTGGTAGTAAATGACTATTGGTTTGGAAAAAAATTAATATATAAATTTAAACCGAACAGTACCTTACTGAGAGATACCCTGGCACAGATAAGAGCAGCAAAATTGGAATTTTTTGAGAATTATTTTCAATAGGGGCTCTAAGAAAAAGAAACTTAACGGGTTTTGAGCATGATCACTGATCAGTGGTAGGGGTAGAAGTTGATTTCGCAGTAAACAGTTGAAATCCGCAAAAGGCAGATGTAGGACATCTACTTAAATCTAACTAGCTCATTTCAGAACAAATACGGGAATACCTTGCATAGAGAGGTCATATAGGCAGGGCGCTGGAGGTTATTGGGGAGGGGGGGTGGAAAATATGAACACATTAACCTTATAGAAAATTTAACGTAGAACAACTTTTCATAGAGCTGTTTTTGTCGTAGTTGCATTACTTACTGAAATATTTGCAACAAATTGAATTTTTTGGGGGTTAAACCTCGCCTCCATGTGGAGGAATTTTTGCTGTTAATCGTTAAAAGTTAATCTAATTTAATTGCACTAAAACTGGAATTGAAACATCGAATCGAAATTACGTTCCCGAAACTGAAATTTTCTAAGTTTCAGTATTGATTTGAAGTTTTTAATATTTAATTTCAGGCCCATAAAACTGAAAAAATTTCAGTTTCGGTTTCAGTTTTCAATTTTAGCACCCTTCTCAACGATTTCTTCTTCTTCATCAGGGGGGAGGGGGAGGGGTCGATGAGGTTAAAAAGTCGACACCACCAAAAGGCATATCTAGGACCCCTGCTAAATCTACACACCGAATTTTAGCCTCTTAGCTCAATTTGGTGGGGAGTTATGCGAGGAACAAACTCAAAAAATAAGAAAACCCGACCTAAACGCAACCTTTTTGGGGTTGCTGGGGGGTGCAATGAGGCTGAAAAGTCGAAACCACCGAAAGTAACATCCAAGGTACCTACTAAATCCCCATACCGAATTTCAACTTCCTTACTCTATTTAGAGAGAAGATAGGAGTAGGGGAAACCCCTTTTTCAAGTTCAAAAAGGGGTAAACCCCTGATATCACCCCTCCTACTCGACCTTAAGGGCTGATTTTTGGATCTGCTGTACCACTTTGGAGTGTCTATCGATTTACTTGAAAAGGAACTATTTTTGCGATTTTAGCTCCTCGGCATCCCTCCCCCCAATTGTGGGCCCAACTGAATTTTGACCCGAGGTCATCTCCACTCCAGAATATCAAATGGCCCGCCAATCGAAGATTATTTCTCAAATTTGATCGATTTTAGTCAGTATACAGCTGAACAAATAATTTTTTACTTTTGGAGGGGAAAAAATGGAAATAAATATCTAACGGTCTTCGAAGACCTCAAAACGGACCCCCCCCCCCCTCATCCGTCCTAAATCGATAGATCATAATAGCCGTAACTTGGAGAATTAGGCTTAAAATCAAATCGATAAAACCTGAAGTTCGAATTGGAGCTGAAACATCAAATTGAAATAACGTTTCAGAAAAACATTCACTAAAATGAAGTTTTAAAGCAAGAATATGCTTTGATTTTTTGAGTTTTTAAACCCCACCATTGACGTTATGGACATAAAGAATGACATTAGCGTAGATGTGCTGTACGGGCAAATACGAATTCAACTACGACAGTCTGAGCCCTCTCCCCTCCCTCCGCCTTCATCCCTTTTGTCCATGGTTAGTCCAGTACAGGTATCTAAAAATTTAGCAAAGGAATAGTTTGAGAATTCTGATCTGATTACTAATCTAACTGGCGGACCTTGAAGACAAACATTTCTTGTACAAAAGTCATGTACATATTTTGCTTATCTTCATTATTGAAGGGGCAGCATTCGTTTGAATTTTATAAGCTCCTTGAATAATCGAAATAGGTAGGAAAATTTGGTACATAACTAAAAATACTAGAAAAGTTTTCTACTACAAGGCCCATTACTCGAAACCACGATTTGAGCAAATTTTTTACATTCGAAATTCTACATAGAGAGTAATTGGGACAATGTAAAATTTTGAAACTAAAAAATTTATCCAAATTTTAGTTTTGAATAGTGCACTTTGCAGTGGGCAACTTTTTGAAAATTTTTGGTGGTGTACAAAATTTGTCTATCTTGATTATTTGAAGAGTCTTGTAAAATTCAAAGGAATGCTGCCCCTTCAATAATGGAGTTAGGTAAAATGTGTATATGACTAAATTTTTAATAGAAATTTTTGTCTAAAAGGTCCGCTATTTAGATTGATGATCAGATCGAGATTTTGTAATTGCTCACTTGTTAAATTTCCAGATACCTGTACAAGGCTACAGAGAGGGAGGGGGTCGGACTTTCGTAAGTGAACTCGCGTTTGCCCACACTATACATCTATCCTCATGTCGTTCCTCAGTTGCACAATGTCATTTACAGGGCTACAAAACTGAACTTGTACATATATTTGAATAACGATAAAAACTGTTTTGAGTAACCCTGACCACGTGCACTATCAAATCGAATCGTTGTATAAAAAAACATGATTTTACCGGAGGGAGTAACCGATAATAATAATAATAATAACAAGTATACGAAAGCACCTACTAATATACCAATACCATATGATCATAACAACTACCGCTGTAGTGTTTCGGTCATCCCAATACTACCGAACATCTTTTCAATTTCAAACTATACATACGAAAATAGCCTCGATATTCTCATCGATGTTGAACAAAGGATGGGTGCAAGTTGAGAAAAAAAAAGCGTCGAAAATTAGGTCAACGAATGAAAAAGAAGATGCACGGTACGACCGTGCTCTAAAATGTCTGGTATTTCAAGGTCACGATATCCTGGGCTCAGGAGGGCGCCATCGTCAGCGCCAGCGCCGGCTCGCCACCGATAGGTTAATTTATTTCGGTATGTTTTGCGGTGAGAGGGGAACACAAGCTAATAATACCTACACAACAATGTAATGTATCTGTTGCTATGTTGTACTTGAATAAATTATGTATAATTATACCAACCAAAAATTATAGCTATGAAAAAATATTTCGAATAAAAGTTGTAGATCTTTGAATGCTTATCATTTTTTATTCTACGATTTTTTTTCTATCTGGCACAGAAGAAGGGATAAGTGCACCATACATCATCCTTCAATTGTGTTGTATGGGGGAAAAAATCAAAAAACTGAAAAATTAACCATTTATTTTTTATAACTTTACAACCTACAATTGAAATTTTCATCACAAATTCTAATTCTTTTGAAAAAAATTTTCGAAAAATGATCGCAGAAAACAGCGACAATCAAAAATGCCTTTTGATTGTAAATTATTGAGCTCCTCTGAAAATAAGTATAATTTTTTTTTTGTTCGTAGTAGTTGAAGGGTAAGAGAAGTTGAGAAATTCTTCACTTTCTTAAAGTCTAACTCTTTTCCAGTACCAGATAGAAAAAAAATTGTAGAATAAAAAATGATCTGTATTTTGAAGATGTACAACTTTTATTTGAAACATTTTTTTGTAACTTCAATTTTTTATCAACTAATTGAAAAACGCCGAACCGGTTTCAAAATTGCCGAACTAAAAAAAGTTACTATAGCGCGCTCTATTGGGAAACCAAATCGGAACATAACCTTCGATTTTGATTTTTTAGAGAAAAATACACGGTTTTGTAAATTTTAGGACAGCTTGTAGAATATTTAGAAAAATTGGCCCGCTTACACCCTTTGAAAATTATATAGGTAAGTCGCTGGTCAAAGATCTAAAAATACAAATAGTTGAAACCGCTTGAAGAAACAATTAAGTAAGATCTGTATTAAATCTGCATTGCTAAATTTAAACATTCTAACTCAATTCTACCGAAAGGGAGATGAAAGACGCAACTTCTTGATCAGTGGCCCCCCCCACTCATTTTGAAGAGAGGGGCCGATCTCACATTTTTCTCATTTTATCAGTTGTGAGAAGTGATGGGGCAATGGAGCGATTCCTAAAAGTGAATTTATTATACATTTTTTAAATTATTCATCTATGGAAAATTTTCAAAAATGACTGCATTCCGCTTGCCCCCCCCCACCCCCTCATGACCGTTTATAAGAAAAATTCGACAAAGTGAATATGCTCTTCTCTTTTCATTCTGTGCGATTTTAATCTCAATATTTTTTTTTGTATGTACGTTACTCGAGAAGTAATTACCGAAAAATCAAAATTTGCACTCTCTCGCTCCCCCTCCCCTTCTTCAAAGTGGAAGCAAAAAATGCATAGATAGAATCGAAGTTACGAAATATTTAAATACATAGTTTCCAGTACCAATTGGCGTTGAGCTATTTCTGAGCTAAAATTATTGTACCGTTATGGGACGAGGAGGAAGGGGGGGGGGGTCATCTGTGAAAATGTTGGAATCCAGGTTGTGAAGGGGCCAGTTTTTATTATGCTGTTCGTCGTACCAAATCAGACAATATTGAAAGGAAGAAAAAAACTCATATCGAAATTACTAATCAGTAATTTGCTGTTCAACGAAGGAAAAAAATGGCTTTTGAGGGCTACCGGGGGGGGGGGCAATCACTCCAAAAAATTGAAAAAAAATCTAAAAATGTAAAATACCGCCAATAACTTAAGAAAATGTTTTCAATTTTCCAGATGAAAAACAAGGGCTTTACAAGCCCTCCCAAAATTTTAAAAGTCTATTTCAAGGTCGTATTTAGGGTCCGAAAAATTTGTAAAAATTCCACAACACTTCCTTCTTGTAAATTTACTTTCATATCAAGTTAAAAAACAATCGGAGAGAAAACAATTAATGTAGAACGCATCCCAAGGACATTTTTCACTCGCCCCCCACCCTCTCCGCCAGTAACGAGTTAACAAATAACAAATACCCTTTGAAACCATCTTCTATTACCTAAATAGTCTCTAAAAAAATTTTATTTCTGAGGCACGAAGACAAATCGCCCTTCTTAGCATGCTACAGTCTTCTAACCTACAAGCTCAATTTGAAGGGACGTTTTATAAGGTCAAAAAGTGTCTAAAATCCTCATATCTCCCCTCCTAGTTGACATAGCAGGCTGATTTTTGGATATGTTGGACTACTTTTGATGCTCTATCGAATGGCTAAATAAAGAACAATTTTTAAGATTTTTGGTCCCCAGCACCCCTTCTCCCAAATTTGAGCACGACTGAATTTTAACTCAAGGGCATTCCCTCTCATATACATCCAACCCGCGACCAACCTACGCCTACTGGCTGAATTTCAGCGATTTTAGTCGGTATCGAGGCCAAGCAAATAATTTTAATCTTCGGAAGAAAAAAAATGAGGAAAAATAATAATTATCTGACATGGCCAAAAATAATCTCAATGGTATTCTAGGACCTCGAAACGGATTTTGTTGATAATCCCCCCTCCCCTCCCGCCTCCTCCTCCTCCTCAACGGGCTGTAAGTACATAGATCATAATAGTCTTCCTCTTCATAGGCTAAAAAGAAGAACCCAGAAAGTGGTATTTAATTTAAATATTTTAAACGGTACTCAGATGAATTTAAAAGCTCAGCGGGGTTGCCTGTAGAAGGGTAATATGGTATCAAATTTCGTTTTTATAAGCCATCTTATTCCATATTAAACGGCGTGGGGGGTGGGTAGTGAGGAGGCAAAGTAAATGGTATAGCCGAACTTTTAAATAATTTAGTAAACATATGCGCGATAATGGACGAGACCAGGCAGCCGTACAGCAGCGGTAGGTATTTACCAGCGAATTACGCGCGACCTTGAATTTTAGCGGAAAAACAAGCCAGCGAAGAGGATTCAAGTACATGAGGAATTTTTCACGTGTTTCATAAAAGCATAGACGCATATTACCGACGAATAAGAAAGATTCCCCGAGTCGAGCGTGTACGATCCGCTATAAATGCAGCGGTGTTTTGATTTAATTGACGCGCCAGGTTTGTTTTTAGCGGATGTGATGCGTGTTAATGGATAATTTCAGGTGAAGAATGGTCGGCGCTAGTAGGAGATTTCACGTAATTAGTGAAAGCTATATACATATACAGTACGTATACGTATAACGACCAGTTTGGCGTAACTCCTACTTCCCCATACTTCTCCCTCCTGGAGGCAGCCATAAATCAAATCCGCACGTTGGCTAGTGTCGTCGAGACTCGAACAGTGTGTGCTGTTTGATACCGGAGACTCTTGTACCCGGTTTTTCGAGAGAAAAACCAAAATCCGAGGAGGGGGGAGGGCGTTGAGATGTTAACGTATTTGTTATTTTTTGAGCTTGCAAGTTGAACGAAAGATCGATATGGGCATATGTCGTCAACGACACCAAACTCAAAAAGGGAAACACTTTGATGTGATCAGGTCCCCCCCCCCTTTATTTTTTTAAATTGTTGTCAGACTGGTGCGGTGCGGTGGAGCGAGTAGTTTGCTTATCATGCGATTATGTCTACGTTTGGTTGCGTGCCTGTGCCTATGCCTATTGACTATCGTCTACCTACCTACCTACCTACCTACCTGCTTATCTATCTATCTATCTAGCTAATACCTACTTAGCTATGTTATGTATGTAATCTGTATACATATACATATATATATATGAGTAATCAGCAAACTGCGTGTAGTTATGTGGCGAATTATCCCCGCCAAAGTACTGGTCTGTGTCCGACTGTCCACAGCTGGTACGTACTTTATAGTTATTAACTTACATAAACACGAGTTTGGTTTTGGCAGTGAGCAAGGTTAATGTTATACGTACGATGGGGATTTTTTTTTTTTTCTTTTTTTACTTCTGTGGAAAGAGAAAAATTTCCGTGAAATTGTACCACGTGATGTGAGCTTCTTGATGAGCAGCAGACACAAAGAGGTAGCACGTTTCATGGAATGTTGGACATTGACCAAATGGTATTGGCGAAAATAGTCGATGGTCGGTTATAAATAATTATCAAGATGAATACAATCTCGTGCAGACCGACAGATAGACGAGTATTTTCTAAATTTAGAATCATCCATCATCGTGATCAGTGTAGCTTTATCAACGATGATGATTCATCAATAGCTAAGTAAGAAAAAGTATACGAGTTCTGATATAGACTATGATGGTCGTCAAGTCGAATGAGATTCTGTTGAGGATTTTTTTTTTTCATTTTAAAAGAATTGAGTTATTCTCAAATGGGCATCGCACCCTGGTACTAGGTGCCCAGCTTGGAACTTTTGTTTTTGCTGTATTAAAAAAAAAAAAAAGGTTAAACCCGACTCGCTAATTTTATTTCCAACTACTCTAAGAGCTTGATGAGTATCCTAAAATTTTGACCTAATAATTTGAATAATTAGTCTGATTTTCTGAGTCACATTTTCAATAATAAAAACCAGGTTATTGGGAGACCATCGACTAACGGCGGATAGAGGGGGGGGGGTGTCAAGGAAATCCGTTTTGGCGTCATTTAAGATCATCGAAACCATTTTTGGACATATCAGATATTTATTTGTATTTTTATTCGCCCCTCCTCTTGAAACTAAAAATCATCTGCTCAGAGCTCGATACCGACCAATACGAATCAAATTTGGGCAGTAGGCTCGGATTGGTAGTGGATTTGATATTTTTACAATGGGGATAATCTTGGGTCGAAATTCAGTCAGCACCGGAGGGGAGGGGAGGGGGGGTGCTGCGAGACGAAAAATATGAAATTTGTTCCTCTTTCAGCCAATTGATAGAAAATCAAGAGTTGTACGGCATATGTGAAAACCAGCCTCCTTGATCAATTAGGAGGGGAGATATGGAGTATTTTTCTCTTTTTAATCCTGAAAAAATGCAGTTCCAAGCTTATCTTCTCTTTTTAATTAACGTGGGGGGGGGGGGGTTGGAGGGTGATAATTTGACATATACATTTGTTAGACGTCCTAAATGTGTGTTTTGGATGTTTCAACTTTTTAACCTCATTGCACCTCCTCAAAATCTCAAAAATGTAGGTTTTTAGTCAATTTTTCTTATTTTTAGTCTGATTTTCTGTGTCGTATAGTCAAAAAAAAAAAAACCGAAGTATTACATTATATTGACCTGAGGAGGATAGAGAGGGAGAGGATATCAGCGAAATCTGTTCTGGACTCCTAGAAGACAACTGAGATCATTTTTGGCCATGTCATCCGAAAAATAATGGAAAATGACCGAAATATGTACTACAGTTTTAGGGCTGTGAGGAGGTGCGATGGAGCTAAAAAATTTAAACCTCCTAAAGACATATATATGAACCCTACTAAATCTAGGTGTATACCAAATTTCAACTTTATAGGTCAATTTAGAAGGGAGTTATGCGAGGAAGAAGCTCAAAAATTGAAAAAAAAATTAGGAAAAACTACATTTTTGAGGCTGTAATGGGATGCAATGGGGTTGAAAAGTCGAAGCCCCTAAAAGGCACATCTAGGACCTATGCTAATTCTACATACTAAATTTGGAGACGAATTATGCGAGGAACAGACTGAAAATTTAAGAAAATCTGCCCAAAAGCTCTCATTTTTGAAGCTGTGAAGGGATGCAATAGGTTTGAAAAGTAGAAACCCCCAAAAAAGAACGAACAGAGTAGGAGGGGCTTATCAACGAAATCCATTTTGGGATCCAAGAAGACCATTGAGATAACTTTTGGTCATATCAGAAAATCAGAAAATACCAAGCTATTATGGTCCATGGGGGGGGGGGTCAACAAATCCATTTTGGGGTCGTAGAAAACCATTAAAACCATTTTTAGCCATGTCAGATATTTATATTTATTAATTCATTTTTTGCCCCGAAATAAAAAATCCCTTTGCTCAGCTCGATACCGACTAAAATCGATGAAATTTGGGAAATTGGCTTAGATTAGCGACGGATTTAATATTCTGAAGTGGGGTAGACCTCGGGTCAAAATTCAGTGATGTCCAAATTTGGGGGAGGGGGTGTTAAAGGACTAAAGTCACAAAAACTGTTCCTTTTTGAGCCATTCGATAAGCAATCCAAAGTTGTACAACATATCCAAAAACTAGCTTATTAGGTCAATTGGGAGGGGAGATATGAGAGGTTTTCCCCTTTTTGACCTTGAAAAAGGGCCGTTCCTCCCATATCTCGGTTCAAAATTGAGCCAGGAAGTTGAAATTTGGTATGTACACCAAGTACGGGTCATAGATGTACCTTTTGGGAGTTCAGACTTTTCAGACTCATTGCACCCTCTCGCAGCCCAAAATATGTAATTTTTTGGTTGGTTTCTTTATTTTTTTGAGTTTGCTCCTCGTGTAACTCCCCTCCAAATCGAGCTAGGAAATTGAAATTTGGTATGTAAATGTAGTATTGGTGCCAGATGTGCCTTTTGAAGTTTCGATTTTTCAAACTCATTGCGATCTTCCAACCCTTCCCCCTTTCCCCTCCCCCACATCCCTAAAAATGTAGTATTTTGGTCAGTTTTTCCTATTTTTCAAATTTGTGGCACACGCATACCTGCCTTCCAAATCGAGGTGAGAGGTTGAAATTTGGTACGTACATTTAGTACGGGTCGTATGCATATCGTTTGGGAGTTTCAATTTTTTGAGTTCCATTGCACCTGCTCTCAGCCCTAAAAATATAGTTTTTTCATCGGTTCATCTCATTTTTTAATTTTATCCCACGTATGTCTCGCCTTCAAATTGAGCTGGAGGTTTGAAATTTGTCATGTAGACTTGGTAAGCGTCCTTAGAAGTGCCTGAGTGAGGTTTCCAGCTATTCATTTTTATATCAACCTGTACCTTTTCCCCCTCCCCTCCACCGCTGTGCTATTTTTTTCGTTTTACGAACTGACAATTCGCATAATTTCCCCTTTAATTTTACCAAAATCAGGCTCAAAAAGCAACGCATCGCTGTGCATGTTTTCACAAGTAACAAAACACGTGCGTTGATCATGATCAAATGGTTCTAATCGAGATTAAAAGGATCTCGCACGATCATATTTCCAACTTCCGTATGCGTAATTTTTCAACAACAAAGCAGCTAAACCTGGTACGTTGCCTACCTACCATTTTCTACGAGTATATTAGACAATGTTGAATGTGATCCAATTTTTATGCAATATTTTCAACCTATTCCTGCCGTGGAAGGTAAAGTATACGACAATCATGGCCCATCTCGAGATAGTCGAGCTCGATGAAAAATTTGTACGCGTTACTTACGTTGCCGTCAAAAATCCATAGAACTGTGGATCGACTCCGGTGCCAAGTTCCTTGATATTAATGATGACATGACATTGATGATTCGCAACACGTATCGACATAACGGAAAGCTTCGAACATTAAAACATCTCGAACAGCAACTTCGTTGGCACGAAATGAAACCGAAAATTATGTACATCTACTTATCAGATGTAGAGAGAAAGAGGAGCGAACTACGTGTAATTTTACCAGAGCGAGATTATAGACGATAAATACCTAGAACGCGAATGATCGTTGCTTATCGAATTCGATGAATTTTTATAGGTTTTGATATATGTACTATTGACATATGGTCAACGATCGGAATACCGAGTAGTTTGTTAAATTTTATTGTTTGTTTTGAATTTTTTGAACCATATTGCGATAACTGAAAATATTGCGCTGAGATCTTCGTAAAGTGGTCAAGTTCTGATATTGATAGTTGAGTAAGTTTCATTGTAGCGATACAAATTACGAGTAGTATTAATCATAGATTGATCTGGTCAAATTGCATTATGCAATAAATTAATGTGAAGAAGGTATTAGGAAATAAATGATAAATATTCACTGTGTAGCTCGTCCATCTATTGGCACTTTTAAGGGAAGGGAACAGGGTAAATTTGTAAATATTTTGAAACCAAATTGAACAATTTCAGAAAACTCGAAAATTTATTGGGAATTTAATTAATGAGATTATGTTCCAAGCATGTTTAATAAGACTCTGTTTTTGATCGAATAGACTACTCGCTGCTCACTGTGAATTCATTATTCATTTCAATTTTTAACTTCGATTTTTTCTTCTAAAATCGCTCCTGAGGAAAATGCCTTGTTGAGCTTTTTTAGAGTTTTTGAGAACGAACTGTCACTTAACATTTTTTTAAACATTTTACGCACTGAAGAACTGTTTTTAATACAAAAAAATCCAAAAATGCAGAAATTTTCAAATTTTTATTCATCATTCTTGTCCATTTTGAGGCAAGGGGGGAGGAGCGCTAAAAAAATGTTGAAAAAAATTCATCGGAATAGATTCGTGTTTGCTTTACATGTTTTGATCAATATTTCAATTTTTTTCTCCAATAGATGTAAATAAGGAGTTTTTTCTACGTGAAAATACGTTTTGTTATTTGGACTGAAAAAGGAAAGGAAGAGAAAGGGAAATTTTTTCAGACCTTAAAAATTGTTTGGAGCTTGGGAGGCAGGGGGAGGGATGGATTGGCAAACGACGGGTTCGCAATAGTTATGATAAAAGTTTAAGCTCACCAAATCAATTTTTCCATCTTATAAAACTGACTTTAGGTTGAAAAATTTTTTAAAAATCAATAAAAAAAAATTTGAAAATTTTTTCTAAAAATTGAATTATTACGCACGTTTATATCCAAAATGATTACTGGAAGCAAGTTTTTACCACCTACCTTCTTTTCCAGTGCGTTTAAAAAAAAAATTATTTTTGATCTTCTTTACAATTTTTTGAAAAATAACGAAGAAAATTTTTTTTTTTTAAATCCCTCCCGAAATGGATGCAGGACATGAATTTCAAATGATTGAGCACAAAGCCTGAATTTTATCCTCTTTACCTGGACGATATTTCAGGAAATTCAAAAAAGGCTATTTTCACGTGTTTCAAAGTAAATTCGTCAAAAATAGGAAAATTGCTATTTCGAAAAAAATTTCACCACCAAAAAGGGTACAATTCGTGTATTTTAAACCCTCGGAAACAATTTTTGACTTTTTTTTTTTTTTTGAACCGCTTATGATATATTTTTATTTGCTGACATGGCTATTGAGAACCCCTGAAAATAGTAAAACCTGGTGAAAATTGATCGTAAATTGAGGCAGGACAATGCAATTTGCACATTTCACTGAGAACTTGCCGAAAAAGAAATTTTTAATGGTGAAAAAATAATAAAACTCTTTCTTTGAGCACTCCTGAAAAATCATCTACGAGAGGAGTAACGTGGAATATTATGGGAAGTTTTTTGAAAAAAATTTCCTTCTCTGTTAAAAAAAAAAAAAAAAAACACAAAAACGTGACATTTTTTAATATCCTCTGAAAACAAGAATAATGGTAAAAATTTGTTACCAATCGCAACTTAGGGTGAATTTTTCCATTTTCAGGATCTAAAATTTAAAAAAAAAAATAATTTTGCATTAAAAAACATTTTTTTCAAGTTGAAAGTCAGTTTTGTGAGCTAACGAAATCAATGTAGAGGGCTGAAATTTTCATCGCGTGTTTTCGAGATCATCTGGCCACTGTTGTGACTTAAACGATTGCAAATTTCCAAAATAAACAACCCCCCCTCTCTCCCCTCTCTGAAAATTCAACGATGGTGGAATTTCATTTTTCTTACATTGGATTTTGGAACATACTCTTCATTATGACTCTGTGTTCAATATAATTTTGAACCCAATTTGCAGTCACCAAAAAAACATATTGACAGTAGGGTCAGTTTTGGGATGAGACAACGATGAAATGGCCCAATTTTCAAACGACCCTGTACTAAGTTCGGATTTTTGAGAAGAATCCGAATTTTGTAGTGCAATTTCGGACTCACCTTTTTGCTCTAATAAAATTCGAACAAACTTTCTAATTAATTTCGATTCAATCCGGATTAAGGTATTCGAAGAATAACACTACAGGGTGTTTAAAAAGTCGTAAAAAATAATCAATTTTTTCGATTTATATATTTTTTTTCGTTTTTGAAAAAAAAAATATTTGAGAATGTATTTTTCGATTTGTAGAAATTCTGATTTCTTAAAATTTGCCCCTTGTTTTGCTGAGGTATTTCTTTTTTAATTTCCTTTTTTTTTTTATCACTATGCAGTTGGTAGATGTCCAAGTATTTCATGAAGAGTGCGGAGGGGGGAGGGGAGGTAAATGAAGTCCATGAATAGGTCATGATAAGCTATCGGTTTTTACTTCGAGAAAGTGTTGTCGCAGTGGTATATCTCTTAAATCCCCCTCCACTCCTTCCATCCAGAAAATCAATGCAAGGTCAAATACAACACTAAAGAAAAATTCGATAAACTTCCTAATTTTAATAAAATTAGGCAGCTTTCCATGCTTAAAATAATGCTTTGAAATTCGAATGGAAAACTGCACACTTCGTAGTCAAATTTTTAGCAATGAAATTGAAATGATTCAGTCGTTCGCAGGAAGCTTTTTCATTACTACCCTTTGAATAGGAATCATTTGAATTTAATTCGGATGTAGAATTGAATTACACAGCTCGTCGGAGAGATGCCACTAAAAAAGCTGTATTAAAAATTACTTGTAATTGTAATTGTATATTTATGTTTATTTTTCAGAGCTTTCGAATATCAAAACTCCAAGACTCGACTTTCGAAACGTAAGTGAGAATGGGTCGGTGTTCGTGAGAAATTCTAAATATCGATTTTGTTGCCAGCTACCTCAAAAAACAGTAAGTAATATTTTTCTTAATTATCACTCAACAGTAAATTGTACAAATTCTCTGTAAAAATCGAACCACCTCATTTTATAATTCGAAAACCAATCTGCACCAGCACTGTAAAGCGAACTGTAGAGAAAATCTTCGCAGCATCTGTGATGGTGTATCTTATCTTAAATCGTATAGAAAAAAATAAACTTACGTTAAGCTAGAACTCCAGCTAAACATCTTGCGAATCTTCTCCCGTTGGGCTTCCTCCATTTTATTAAAATCACTCATTTTGAAAACAAATTCCAACGATTTACCGGCGGCGCAACGTGAAGAGAAAAGAAAAACCCGCTGTAATTTCGCTTCTACGCTTCCTTTTTTTTTTTTTTGGTTGTTTTTCTTTACTTCTTATTTCGACACCTTTTCACTACGACGAGATTATTAGCACGCGCGCAAATTACCATATAATAACGAAATCAGTGCACAAATATTTGCTAAATTTTTTATACATGTTACAACTTGTTGTATAATATGAAATAATACAGCCAGATGCACTCTACGTTGATAATATTTTCACGAAACCAGACGAAGACGGAGACGGAGACGGTCGCGAAACAAAAATATACCCGTATCAACGCACACCTCGTATATCGATACTGATAATACAAAATGGAAAAATAGAGATAGAATAAAAAAAAATAATAAAAAAACCGACAACCAGCAAATACACACGATCACTTACCACCAAAAAAAAAATGTATATATATGTATTAAAAGAGAGAGAAAGAGAGAGACAGAGAGAGAGAGAGAAAGAAAAAAAAAACTCGAGACGAAAACCGAACAATATTTTCTTTCGGAAAAATTAATATTATGCCTAGAACAACGATAGAATTAAAATTATTACGAACGCATTGGAAGTGTAAACTACGCTCACGCTCACAGATTTTGATTCGAACAGCCCAGGGCTAACGCGAATAACTTTGAGACGTACTAACAGGTTACGGCAAGGTAGTCAGCAGGCAAACAGGTAAAAACCCGGAGAGTGAGAGAGATTTGAGGGGGTAAGCAAACAGGTTGATTATCGTCATCGACTGGGCGCTGCTGCGCTGCGCTGTGCTGTGCTGTGCTGTGCAGCGTTGGACGGGTAAAAGGAGTAAGTAAGTATAAGAAAACGGAGAGTGAGAGAGTGAGAGAGTGAGATAAAGTCGTCGCAGCGGCGCGAAGACCGATTGACAAAGAGAAACTTAAGAAGTTAGTTTAGCAGAAAAAAGACAGAGAAACCGATATCATGACTATGGTCTCGACCATGTTGAGCTGTGCGGTGTGAATACGTGTAAGAGTAAGAAGTAAGTATATGTCGCGAGTGCTACGCAGGCGGAGAGAGCAGAGAGGTGTATTATACGACTAACGCGCCGAACCGGTGTATGTGTATGTAACTGTGCAGTATCGTACCTACCTACCTACCTACCTACCTACCTATACCTCTACCTCTTACCTCTGTAAGACGAACGGAGAAGTATTTGGATTATTGAGCGTGAGCAATGGTGAAAGTGACCATATTCTTATTGACTATTATATTAACTAGGCGGTATTTAGAGTTCACAGTGGTAAAGATACTCGTAGCCTAGGTACCTCTAGCACTTCTATCTATCTATCTATCTCGTACCTAGGTATATACACACAACACTTCTGCCGAAGATAATTATCGGCGGTGATGATGATGATGATGACGATGACGATGGTGGCGGTGGCGCGACGCTCATGTTATCGATGAACAGGAAGAGAATCGTGTGTATCTGTTTACCTATGTATATAGTTTCGATTCCAAATGTTTACAGCTACGAGTATAAGACGTCGTCTCTTCGAATCGATGTGATAATAAAATTGTCAAGCTACTTTACTTGTTTTTACTCCATCTCTCTTTTCTCTCTGTCTCTCTGTCTCTCTCTCTTTCTGACTCTCTCATCTAAAAGTTAGTAGAAGTATTGCAGATTTTACCTATAATGAATGCATCAGTACTACCGTTTAGGTTTAGGTTTTCATCTTGGTAGTAATGATTTAACAGTCTGTAGTCTATTCCATACACATAAAAGAAGTAACATATCAAACCGGACGAATGTAATAGTAGTCAAGGTTTCCATTTGGAAAATCTAATACATCCAATATGGGTATTTTTGTGATCGTAGAATTCGATTTTGACCCTTAGTCGAGCGTTGGATCCAACTTCCTCCTCCCCCCTCCCTGTTTATAGTAGCTTATTGTTTATATTTTTTTAATTCACCCTTCACATATCAACACGACGACGACTTACTCTATTGTTCTAAGTCAAAGTCGTTCGAGTTGGCAGCACTGATATTAGACCCAAATTAACATGTAATTAATTAAATTGAATTTGTGTATTTTAATGTAGTTTTTTGTAGATACATAACTTTTTTTCTGAAGGGATAAATGAGAATTTTAAGATTGAAATAATTGTTGAAGAGAATGAAATTACCTATCAGATGGTGTATTCAACTTTTTATCTTATTTCATTGCAAGCTGCTAAACAGGGAAACAATGCAAAAACGTTTTGTGATGTCTTCGGTTTTTTTGAAAATTACAACAGTAAAATTAATTTGAATTATAGAAAGCTGTTTATCGTTGGAAAAAGCATGAAAAATTCTACATTCTGTTTATTACATAGAAGTACCGGGTTAGGAATGGTAGTTTTTGAAATATCTATATTTGAATTAGTACTTTGCACTTGTCATCTCAAAAATTATAACTGCCAAGTTGGTGCTTTCAGCAAAACAAAATGTAGCATTTTTCATGCTCCTCTTTCCAACGATATAAACTTTTTTGTAAGTCAAAATATTTTTACCCCTGTAATTTTCAGAAAACTAAAGACATCACATAAGGTTTTTACATTGTTAGCCAATGAAAACCAAACTATTACAATCTATCGACCAACGGCGGATGAAGGGAGATGGGGGGGGGAAGGATATCAACAAAATCCGTTTTGGGGTCCTGGAAGACCATTTAGACGATTTTTAGCCATGTTAGATATTTATTTTTATTTTCATTTTTATTTTTTTTCTCCCAAACATTAAAATCAGTTACTCCGCTCGATACTGACCAAAATCGTTCCAATTCAGTCAATCGGCTCAGCTCAACAGCGGATTAGATATATATAAATAAAGATAAATTTGGGTCAAAATTCAGTTTTGCCCCATTTTGGGGGGAGGGGGTGCTGGAGGGTCAAAAACACAAAAATTGCCCCTTTTAAAGCTAATTGATATAGAATCAAAAGTTGTATAGCATATCCAAAAATCAACCTCCTAAGTCAATTAGGAGGGAAGATATGGGGCTTTTCCCCCTTTTTAACTCTGAAAAAGGGCTGTTCCTTCTCTATCTCCCCACCAAATTGAGCTAGGAAGTTGAAATTTAATATGTACATTCAGTTGAGGCCCTATATTTGCCTTTTGGAGATCCCAACTTTTTAGCTCCACTACCTTTCCCTCACATCCTCAAAAAGTGTTTTTTTTTTAATCGCTTTTTCTCATTTTTCTCATTTTTTGAGTTTGTTCCTCTCATAACTCCCATCCAAATTGAGCTAGGAACTTGAAATTAAGTATGCATATTCAGTAGGGACCCTAGATATGCCTTAGCTCTTTTGAACCTTTCCTACCCTCAATGCTGATTAGGAAACACGATGTGTAATATGTCACAAAAATCAGGCTCAAAAAGTACTGCAAAGCTATGCTTTTTTTCCTCCTGTTTATCAGCGCTCAATAAAGTAAAATACAAAAGTATACGTACCATCGGATGGACAATTTTAGTCTTTCTGGCATTTATTTCAACTAAAATTTTCATTTATCTCCTCAGAAAAAAGTTATAACTGAAAAAAATGACTTCGGACTATTATGGCGCGTGTTCTTTCGAGCCCGATAGTGGTGAAAATGTGACGTGGCCGTTAACAGTGGTCCCAGCCTGAATAATAGAGTAGGTCGTGTCAACACATACAAACAGTTCGGACTATCTGTTTGCGCCAGTTGGTTCAATTTTGCAAAGTAGATCAGCATAATAGGCGCAGGAACACCGTTGGCGAATTTACATCAGGCGAGGGAAGCTTTGTCTTTTTATCTAGTAAAGAAGGTTATACAAGAGTGGAAATCATAGTAGATGGTAGATACACAAGGGCCATCAACAATCGGATGGCAGTTGTCAGGATTGATGCAGCTCCATCCACCATAAGTGTCATCCAAGCATATGCCCTAACCAGTGCAACACCAGATGAAGAAGTTGAAGAATTCTACAGTATCCTTGAAGAAACACTGGCTTCATTACCCAAAATCTACATAAAACTGGTGCTGAGAGACTTCAATACCAAAGTTAGGAAGACTGATAGCTGTGATGCTTACTATGGAGTAGTTGGTGGTCATGGTCCAGGAACAAGGAATGAACGCGGAGATGAGCTTCTCCAGTTCTGCATGGAACAGCAACTTGTGCTGGCGAATACCTTGTTCTAACAATACAATCGCTGGGTGTACTTGTGGAAGTCATGTGAGGGTCACACTTGTAATCAAATTAACGATGTTCTAATCCAGAAAAGATAGAAATCTTCGATCATCAGAGACAAAATAAATCCAGAGACATTAGATCATCAACCTCTGGTGGCAAGAGTATGGCAGCAAATCTGTGTGAATAGGCCAAAAGCAAATCACAGCCTTCTCTCATCCTTGCTGAATTGAAGAAAGTAGCTGCTAGGACAAATATCACGTGTTCGAATACAATTGACTAAAACACCACATGGGAAGACATCAAAACTGAGGTCAATTGTAAATGGCCTACTGAATGGTGTAAGTCAGTGCTGATTCCCTTGCATAAGAAAAAAGATGGAAGATTATGCTCTAATCATCAAACAGTCATTCTAATTCCACACAGCAGCAAAGTCATGTTACAAATCCTAAACAACTGGATCAGGCCGTATCTGCATATGCAAATTGTACCTGAACAAGGCGTATTTATGTCAGCAAAAGGCACGAGGGAACAGATAATGAATGTCTGGCAAATCATCAAAAAGTGTAGGAAATTCAATTCATAGATTACAACAAAGCTTTTGACTGTGTGAATTGGAAGAAACTCTTCAAAGCTTTAAGAGAGATGGACATCCCTGCTTGTATAGTAGATTTGGTGGCGTCCCTATATAAGTTCAATTCTATGGTAGTGAGAGTTGATGGTGAAGAATTTGAGGCTTTTCAATCCTTGCAGTTATTCAACAACTATGGCGAGCACATAATTCGCGAGGCTCTAGAACATTGGACTGGTGGTATTTCCATTGGAGGAAGAAGAATCTCTAATCTGCAATATGCAGACAATACCACCTTGATTTCTTCGGATGAAGAGGAAATGTAGGAGTTCGTTAATCTGGTGAAGATAGGTAGTGAAAAACTTGTGCTTTGTATTAATACATCAAAAACGATAGTCATGGTGATGGATTAGGCCAAGTGTCTTCCAGTTTCTACAACTCTGAGCAAATACAAAAAGGTAAACGCTTTCTTATATTTAGGCTCCATCATTGAAGCAGATGGAGGCTCATTGGAAGACATGTGGTGTCAAATCGCTCTGAGCAAATCAGCTAAGACCAGACTGCGTAATGTCACATGTAAGACAAGGAAGAGACTTATACAGTCACTTGTTTTCTCTGTTTTCCTATATGCCATGGAAACATGGATGTTGAAGACAGATGGCTAACGCGTTTTTCGGGTTGGCCCCAATCCAAAAATTTTTATTCTAGCGTACTTTTTGTCCGATGGACTACCGACTTCAAGTTCAAAGATGATTTAATTTCTTTGCGATGAACTTTCAACAACCCTACGAAGTGTGTAATTTTTGCTCATACATCACCACGTAAACGGAATGAGAGGACATAATTGTCTAAGAGTATTGAACTTTTTGTAATCAGCAATGCCGCACAAGGTTTACATAATAACCATTCAAATGGGTTATAGATGACTCGCAAATTTTACTATTTACTTCATATATGGAGTCCGTACAGATGCCGAGGTATTCTATTTTTAAATGTTTATCCATATTTCAATCGTTGCTAATGTTCTGCTGATCTATAAAATACAGGTAAACATGAGGAGGAAAACTGGTCGTGTATTATTGTCTATCATTTGTCATCTATTTGTGGTTTTAAAATATTTGACCGATATTTACAAATAATGCTATCGAGAATGAGTCGTATGAAAAAACAAATAGCTAGCTGGGTACCTAAAGGTTTTATTATAAAATGACAGATCGCAATTGGTCTGTTTAGGGTATTGAAATGAAGTTATTGAGATGGAGAATATCTCCAGAAACTTTTATATTCGAGAAAATGAATATGGTATCTCTCAAAACGGAAGTTATCTCTCAACCTGCTGCAAACTTCATTGAGCCAAGGAAAAGCATTAGCATAGATGTGTAGTAGAAGCAGAGACGAGTTCAATTATGATAGTTTGATCCTCCTCCCCTTCACCATAGGTATTGCTGTAGAGATATCTAAAAATTTAACAAATGAACAGTTTTCATAATTTTGATCTGATTACCCATCCAAGTAGCGGACTTTGTAGAAAAAAGTGTTCCCTAAACATTTTGTCGTGTATATATTTTGCCTATCTTCATTATTAAAGGGGCAGCATTTGTTTAAGTTTTATGAGTTCCTTAAAAAAATCAAGATAGGCAAATTTTGTATAGAACAAAGAATTCTAGAAAAGTTGCCAGGTGAAAGGTTCACCATTCAACCCCCTCGCGCCTCTCCCCTACTTGTAAACTTTTTAGAACAAAAAACTTATCTAAATCATAGTTTTGAGTAGAAAACTTTGTACTAGGCAACTTTTGCAGCATTTTTTGCTTCATACAAAATCAACCTTTTTTGATTTTACAAAGGAGCTTATAAAATTCAAACGAACGATGCCCCTTCAATAAGGGAGAAAGGCAAAATGTATATGTGACAAAATTTTTGTATGCAAGGATAACCAGGACTCAATTTGAATCGAACCGATTTTAAATGTGCCTGGGGGGGGGGGTCTTGATTTTTTACACTAATGAACCCCACTCCTCCCTCTCTACTGATTGAGAAAAACAATGCTTTTTTCAATTCATATAATTATATCATCACATGAAAATCAGACGTGATGCTGTGTTAAGTTTTCTTTTAGTTTTTAGCACTTTTTTCTGTCATATTTTTTATGAAAACCGGAATATTACGGTCTATCGACCTTAGGCTAATGAGGGGATTCGTTTTGGAGTCCTGGAAGACCGGTATGACCATTTTTGGCCATGTCAGAATTTTTTTTCCGAATACTAAAAATCATTCACTTCGCTCCATATTGACCAAAATCGTTCGAATTCGATCAATAGGTCCACTTTTGCGATGGATTAGATGTGTATGAGAGGGGATGACCTTGGATCAAAATTCAGTCATGTCCAAATTTGGAGGAGGGGGAGCTGAAGAAAAAACCCCTCAAAAATTATTCTTTTTTGAGCCAACGGATATAAACAATCCGAAGTTATATATCATATCTAAAAATCAGCCCCCCCTTTATGGTCAGTTAAGAGACACATGTGAAGGTTTTTTCCCCTCTTTTGACCTCGAAAAAGGGCTGTTCCTCTTTTATCTCCTCTTTAAATTGAGCCAAGAAATTGAAATTTGGTATGTAGAATTAGTAGGAGTCATAGGTGTGTTTTCTGGGAGTTTTGACTTTTAAGAGTTATTGGTCCCCCTTACAGCCCCGAAAACAGTAGTTTTTTGATAGGGTTTTCTTATTTTTGAGTTGGTTCCTCTCATAATTCCTCTCCAAATTAGTCTTGGCAGTTGAAATTTGGTGTGCAGATTTATTATAGGTCCTAGATGTGATTCTTGGGGGGTTCACCTATTCATTTCAATATCTACCTGTACTCTTACAGCCTTGTTTCTGTTCAACACAAAAATTTCCTAAAGCACTACATTTTTTATTCGCGCGAGGGCTATTCGAATATCTCCTTGCTTCGTGAAAATCAGGCTCAAAATGCAATTTTTTTTTAGCCCGATTTTCATGTCTCGTATCGTCAATGAAAACCAGGTTATTACAGTCTATCGACTAACGGATGGCGGTGGGGAGGGGGGGAGGAAGTGGAGAAATGCCAGCAAAATCCATTTTGGGCGTCCTTGAAGACCATTGAGACGAGAGACAATTTTTGACCATGTCAGATATTTATTTTAATTTTATTGTTTTCCCAAGCATTAAAATCATTTACTTTGCTCGATACGAACCAAAACCGTTCCAATTCAGTCAATGGGCTCTGTTTGACGGCGAATTACATATATATGAGTGGGGATGACCTTGGGTCAAAATTCAGTTATGCCCTAATTTGGGGGAGGGGGTGCTGAGGGGTCAAAACCCCAAAAATTGACCACTTTTTGAGCCAATTGATGGAGAATTAAAGGTTGCATAATATATCCAAACAAAAACTTTCCCAAGTCAATTGGGAGGGGAGATATGGGGCTTTTCCCCTTTTTGACCTTGATAAAAGCGAGTTTCCTCCCTTATCCCCGCACCTAAATGAGCTAGGAAGTTGAAATTTGGTACGTACATTCAGTGGGGGTTCTAGAGGTGCCTTTTGGAGGCCCCGACTTTTCAGCTCCATTGCATCCCCTCGCAGCCCCAGAAATGTGGTTTTTTGTTTGTTTTTTTTATTTTTCGAGTTTTTTTGAATTTGTTCTTCGTATAACTCTTCTCCAAATAGAGCTAGGAAGCTTAAATTAGGTATGTACATTTAGTAGGGAGCCTAGATGCGTCTTTTAGCGATTTCGACTTTTATCCCCATTGAGCTTCAGAAGAAAAATTAATGTTACCAAAATAACGTCAAACACGATTGAAATGAATTTCTTTATGCTATAAAACTAATTTTGTACGAGGTCTCCGATGACAATGATGATGCGTAGTAGTCAGAGTGGCAGTTTGTTTTTAAGAATTAATTTTATTTACGAATCAATTAGGATCGTATTTGTGCGAAGGCATTTCGTCACAAACTACCATTGATAGGTAGGTACCAATTTGGTATGGATTTAAACGCATCTAATCGTAAGCTGGATCAATTATCCATTGTCGTTTGTCGAAATAAAGAATATGAAAAAAATCCAGTTTGTAAGATGAAATTGCATTGTCGAGTATAGATACTTATTAGTATTGTATCCGAAAAAGTGGTGGTTGTTAAGTAGTGGCTGGTGATATGATTTAATGAAATTATCGTCCGTTATTGTAGTCAAATTTATCAACAAAAAACTCACAATCCTTGGAGAATAATCCGGCTATCCTTTTCAGTAGGTTGCTTATTAGGTTTTGCTCTAAATTGATTCGATTAACAAAAGTAAGCTGATAACGAGTAACGAAGACGAAGGAAGCAGTTTTATCACTTGTCGAGTACGTAGGCAAATTAGTGCTTGTATGCAATTTTAATTTTTTCATTATTTGAAAATTTCTAGAAAGATCTTAGCTGAAAATATTTTAATTCTTTTGATTAGTTTTTCATTCACATTCAGTACAGAAACACTACGTTCAACCAGTTGCAGGTATCGTCTACGTGCAAAAAAAAAAAAGGAAAAGGCCATTTAGCTACCGGATATGCATTTGTAACTGGTACTGAGATTTAAGTACCTGCATAATGCATAACTGATTCGAATCAGACAGAATACCTACTAAGGTGCTTACAGAAGATAGAGCTTTGATAAAAATGCTTTTTCGTGTAGGTCTCTTAACGTTACGTTGTTAAAAAAAAAAAAAAAATTTCAAAAAGAAATTTATACACCTAAATCGAATTCCAAGAGTTGGCTCGACAAATAACGAATTAGTTTATAGAGCCCAGTAGTTATTATGAAACAGGATAAAAGTGAAACTGGTTGTAAACGGGTTATAACCTAACACGAATAACTTCCTGTCCTCATATCCATATATCCACATGTTTCCCCCTAAGCCCGCCGTACTTTCCAAAGTCATAATACATATAACCAGTTACGAATTACGTACGAATGGAATTATTATAATCGCACTAGTGTGGTCCGTCCTTCGTATTTGATAATGTAATTATACCGTTCGTAAACGTCGTCGGTCATTTTGCGTGTATTTATTACGACGAGTTGGGAGGAGGTGTAGGGTTGGTCATTCGACGGGGGTGTTTTTATATTGTACGTACACGTCTCAATGTGCAAGAGGTGAGATAAAATAACCTAATCGATGTGGGATTTGTAGTAAAACTTTTTATTTTTATTTTTTTTTAATTTTCAGGTTCGTGATATTTACCTTGTCGTAAGCAAAGGGTATTAGTGTTCGTTTCTTTCAAGAGTGAGTTTTGAATTTTACAATGATTATTATCTTAATTTGATTTTTGGAACGTGTATTAATTGATCCACCTTCCACCAGTAATAAGTATATGTTCCAAAATTCAAATTAATCGATTCACGCAATTAAAAGTAATTGTCATTTTAAAACAGACACTAATAAGTACCCTTTTCTCGGGATAGATCAAGTATACTTGTGAGAGAGTTGAAATGATATATGTGCTGAATTTCGGAGGTCCTGAAAAAGTAATTTTTTAAAAAATTTCTTTTGTACTTGAACAATTAAATTGGCTAAAATCATTGTATGTAATTTATTCGTGTTTGTTACAGTTTGCAGTAGTTGGATTGGATGTGAACTGAAAATACCTAAATTCGACGCCATACCAATGAACCGTAATTTAATTCTTGATTCGATGTGTTCCCAAGGATACGGTAATACAAGCGTAAATAACATACTGGACAGTAGACAATGGACATCTATAAACTTTTTCGGTAACAATTTTTCTATTATTATTACTTCAGACTTGAAAATCTAATTCATCAATTTTTAGAAGTTCAGAATACTAAGCACTTCATATTCTGAACTGAAAGATCACCTTTGGGTAGTTTATTCATTTTAGTTTAGGAAGTACCTAAACCAAAAAAATAAAAACCACACACTCGGGGCTTTGAGAGGGTGAAATGAGGCGGAAAAGTTGAGACACCCAAAAGGCGCATCTAGGGCCCCAACTAAATGTGCATACCTAATTTCAAGTTCCTGGCATAATTTTGAGGGGAGTTATGCGACAAACAAATTCAAAAAATAAGAAAAAACGACCAAAAAATCACATATTTGAGGCTGCTTGGGGGTGAAAAAGGACTGAAAATTCCGAGACCCTCCAAAAGGCACATTTAGGGTCTCTACTGAATGTACATACCACAATTCAGCTTCCCAGCTTCATTTGGAGAAGAGTTATGCGACGAACAAACTCAAAAAATGAGAAAAAACGACCCAAAAAATCACATATTTGAAACTGTGAGGTGGTGAAAAAGACTGAAAATTCGAGACCCTCCAAAACGCACATTTAGGGTTCCTACTGAATGTACATACCACAATTCAGCTTCCTAGCTTTATTTGGGGAAGAGTTATGCGAGGAACAAACCCAAAGAAGTCAAAAAAATGAGAAAGCCTGACCAAAAAACCACATTTCCGGGGCTGTGAAGGGGTGTAATGGAGCTGAAAACTGGAACCTCTAAAAGGCATATCTAGAGCCCCAACTAAATGCACATACCAAATTTCAACTTCTTAGCTCATTTTTGTGGGGTGATAGGAGAGGAAAAGTCCTTTTTCAAGGTCAAAAATCAGAAAAATCCTCATATCTTCCTTCCTAATTGACCTAGAAGTTTGATTTTTGGATATGTTGTGCAATTTTGAATTCTCTATCGATTGACTTAAAAAAAAAATAATTTGTGTATGTTTGGCCCCCCAGCACCCCCTCTCCCATAATAGGGCAAAACTGAATTTCGACCCAAGGGCATCCCCACTTATATGTACCTAATCCGCTGCCAAACTGAGCCGATTGGCCAAATTTGAGCGATTTTGGTCTGTATCGAGCAGAGTAAAAAATAATTTAATGTTGGCGAGGGGAAGGGGGGATAAGAAAATAAAAAAAAGAGATCTGACACGGCCAAAAATTGTCCTAATGGTCTTCCAGGATCCCAAAATGAATTTTGTTTCTATTTCTCTCGCCCCTCCAACCGCCATTGGTCGATGGACAGTAATATCGTGGTTGTATTTAACAATATTGCATAGAAAATCAGGCCAATTAGTCAACTAATTTTAAATTCTTCACAATCTTGAAGTTTGAAATAATCATGCTCGTTATTGCATTGATAATTATTCAGTAATGATTGCACATTTGTATGATCTACGCCGTTGTATACGGTTTATGATTGATCATTCGTGGTAGAAACTCGCCTTGTATTATAATCGAGATGTCAAATAAGTTGCTTACCCAGCGTATTGTAGGCCAAAACAAAACCTACGTTTCAAGTTTCAAGTATAACCGCAGTTTGACGGTGGTGGTTTACGTATTGAAACTGTATAAATCATAAATTATGGTTTATTTTTACAGAAAACTTCTTCCTGAATCCAGTAGAATTCCAAGTTCTACTTTCTTTTGTTCTTGTACCCTAAAATTGCATGTCGCATGTTGTTTACATTTTTGGTTACCGGTTGCATAAAAGCAAACCCTACCCTGGTAGGCTGCAACTCTAGAACGAACGGTGATTCGAGTCATGAATTGATCAAATTATGCTGCAAATGGTATTTTTTCATTGGTGTGATGATCAGACCAAAGTTTCAAAGGTCAGTTTGTAAATGTCTAATGAGCAGTAGGTACTAAATTTATGAAATATCAGAAAAAGGTTGTATAAAGAGTGCTTTTTTATTTTCAAATTTTGATGAACCTCAATAAACATGACCCAATTTCTTATCATGATATGAATTATTTTCTACACCATAGATTTATTTATGCAATATTAAGTATACTTGGTGAATAAAAATGGAATTTGTGCAAATAATCAACGATTGCCAATTACCAAGTGAATTTTGGAACACAATCATTTCAAATTATCATGGTTCTTTTAGCGGTAAAGAATACAAAGGCTGTAATTGAATCCATTTCTTTCTGCTTTCTGCGTCATTCAAATTTCGATAATGTAACGGCAGTCCTCGCGTTCTTCACCACTAATAGTGCTATTATAATCTGAAATGATTGTGTTCCAAAATTCATTTGGTAATGGACCATTGTTGATTAATTGCACAAATTCCTTTTTTATTCAACAAGTAGCAATGACTATTAATCAATATTACAAGAACGCATCTTATTCCGTTCTTAAAGAATGCGTTCTTGTTCTGAAGAGTTCCAAATTTTGTTCTTTTCAAGAGAGTTCATCAACTTCATTTC
>FIZR01024922.1:0-29397 GCA_900060175.1 Ferrisia virgata | reverse complement strand
TCTCTCTCTCTCTCTCTCTCTCTCTCTCTCTCTCTCTCTCTCTCTCTCTCCTTCTGTATCTCTGTGTAAATGGGACATAATACCTGTCGCGTAAATAAATCACTCGCCCATTCAGTTTAACGGATAATATGCTTCTTGTTTCTTTATAGCTTTTTTATAACGTATATAACAAATTTTAATGAATGTTGTCGAGCTGAGCGAAGATTAGTTTGATTTATTTATTTTTTTTTTTTTTAAGAAATACCCTTCACTCCTGCCCCTCTCCCTCTTGCTCCAAGCACCATGTGCTGGATACTTGTTCTGGTACATGTAAGTATGTAAAGAAGTTTTACAAGAATGAATTTTTTTTTTTTTTTTTTTTTTTTTTTTTTCATTAAATACGCGCGAGATGTCGACTAGAGCAGCGCGAACCGAGCATACGGAAATTTATGTAAGGCGGCGAATATTGTTTGATGTGAAAGATGTGTAATATAGTTGCGTAGGGATTCACTTTAGAGAATACATGGTACGTGTGCGAACGTGATCGAGATTTTATAATTGATAGATTTAGACGATTTGGCAACGTGTGTTGTTGTGGTGTGAGTTGTAGGCCAACTCGTATTTGGATGATATGAGAGTGAGATGAAATGAGGTGCGACGATTATTTCATTCATAGCTTTTTCATTATGATGATGACGAGTAGTAGGAGGGAAAGCAAGAAGGAACGAGTAGAATTTTGAAAAAGGTGTGTACCTCGGTCGCTGGTCCTTTTTTCTTCTGAGTGAATATTTCAAAGTTTTTGACGGAGTCGAATATTACTCTAGTCTCTCGAAATTTGATTTCTAAATTTGGTTATCCTACTGCAAGAGTCGTGGAAGTCGAGATAGGTATTCATATAGATCTGTAATATACATGGACGCGAATTCAACTAACCCCTGTCGAATTATCGATTTTCCCCATAGATGGCAGTGTACAGGCGTCTAAAAATTAAACAAATGAGCAGCTTTGAAATTTTTCATCTGTTTACCAATTCAAGTAGCAGACCTTGTAAACATAAATTTTTCCTGCATATTTTGTTATGTACAAATTTTGCCAATCTATGTTATTGAAGGGGCGAAATTCGTTTAAATTTTGTAAGCCCCTTCAAATAATCAAGGTAGGCAAATTTTGCATACAATCAGAAATCCTGCTAAACTCACCTACTACAAGATCCCTTTTTTAAAACCACAATTTGAGAAAATAGTGCGATAATTTTCTAGTGCCTGAATATGTTTACAGTTTTCCTATTTTGCTTTTTTGTTTATTTTTTTTTTTTTAACAATTCATTAACAAAATCTGTTTTACGTTTCTAGAAATGTTGAAGTCCATTAAGACCAGTTTTGGGCATTTCAGTGCTTATTCTTTTTATTGGCCTGATTTTCTTTGCAATATTGTCAATAATGACTGAGTTTTTCGGATTATGGGGGGGGGGGGGGGGGGTTGTATCATTAACAAAATCCGTTTAGAGATCTTTCAATACCCCTGGGACAATTCATTTATTTTCCCCTCTCTCCTGAAACTAAAAATTATTTACTCTAGAGGTAGTTAATGTACCTTTTTTTGTGTTTCGATTTTCTAGTCTCATCCCCCCTCTCCCCCTCTCATAGCCCGATGAAGTTGGTCATACGTGGTTTTTGAGTGGAGAATGGGTTACCTTATTTATTCAACATTTAAAAAATTTTTAAAAATCACCCCGGATTCTTAGGAGGGGCGGAGGATTTTAGATTTGTATATCTTCAGTTCTTCGCCCCTGTAATAATTAAGATAAGCAAAACATCTCGCATATATGCAACTTGAGTTGCTGTACTCGAAGGAGGTATCATTGAAGTGAATACACTGTATGATTTGAATAGAGGGTCCTTGATGTGCCTTTTGGAAGTTTCGACTTTTCAAGCTCCTTGCACCTCCCCACTCTCATTCTAAAAAGTGTATTTTTTCTGCTTACAAAGTTGTTCCTTATATGTTTACTCTTCAAATTGAGATGGTGCTACGTTGAAATTCGGAATGTTGATTTAGCAGAGGTCCTGAATGCACTTTAAGGAAGAAGAGGGGGATTCAATTTTCCTCCTCAAAATTAACCTTCACATTTGTTCTAATTTCAACTGAAAAACCAGGCTATTAAGGACTTCGGCGTACACCGGATCGTCATGTGAGGATCTACAAAAACCGGTTTGTGGTTTTAGAAAACCACTGAGTCCAATTTTGCCCACATCGAATATTAATTCTTTTTGTTTGAAGAAGAATGTTTACTTCTTGAATTCAAAAATCATTTACTCGACTCTGTATCAACCATAGTTGGCAAAATTCAGATGGTGGGCTCAGGTTAGCAACGAATTTAATATGTATATGTTGGTTTTGAAGACTTTGAATTAAAATTCAGCTTCCCCCAAATTTGGAAGAGGGGATCCTGAAGGACTAAAATTGTTGCAATTTTTCGTTTTTAAATCAATTGGTAGAGAATCAAAAGTTGCAGAACATATTCGAAAATCAATTTCATAAGTCAAGTAGTAGGGGAGATGTGGAAGGTTTCCTCTTTTTTTGGATCTTGAAAAAAAATTCTAAATTGAGCAAGTGGGTTGAAATTTGGTATATTCATTCATTAAGAGTTCTAGATATCCCTTTGAGGAGTTTCAACTTTTCAGCCTCAATGCATCCTCTCCCAGCTCCCCTGAGAATAATTTTTCTAGTGTTTTCTACAGTTTTCTTAGTTGTTTCTTCGCTCATCTCGCCTCCCGATTAAGCTGAGAGGATGTGAATTGTGGTATGGTCGTTTATTGAGGATCCTAATCATATCGTTTGTTGGTTTTGACTGTTCACTGCGATAACACCGCCCCCCTCTCGTTGTCCTATTGAGAAAAATTTTTTATAAACCTTTTATAAGTTTTCTTTCATCGTCCCCCTCTTCGCTCTGCTCCTTTCACAAACATGGAAATTGAAGAGCCCTGTGTCGTCTCTCGTCCATAATTAACTCTCACCAATTCGCTTTATCTGAATAATTGTAATACCATTCGACCTATTCTCACTCTCACCCCTCTCACCGGTCCCTTATATTCGTCGACAAATCCCTATACATTTCGCCGTTCGCATTCATTACTTCTTCGTTTTGAATTTAAATTGACTTTATTGGTCGATTAATCGTTTTCGAAACGTGATCCGGCACTATGGCCTGACTGTGTAGGTATCTCCCTCGAACACATTCGAAATCCTTTATACCGTGCAAGTTTTCCTTCTCCAATGGTATACGCGTCTTTTAAAAAATAATACGTAAAAGGAATCGCTAAACTTGCTCCTCTCCTCCCTCACGTAATACCCAAAAATCCTATGTACTTTCTCAGTAGTTGTAATTCAGTTAAAAATTTCTTCTCGTATGCTAGCGGCGTTATTCACCCTTATTTGAGGCGTGGTGTTTTTTTTCTTTTCGCGAGGGTACGTAGACGTACCTCGAGTTGCATACCGTGCACCAAGATAAAGGGTAATGAGGATAGAGGAAAACCACGCGAGCTGGATGTTTCTTTTCTGAAATGTAATGCGTTTGTATAGATAGATTGACAGATATATACATAGAATACGAGTTGTGCGACTACGACTACCTACGTACGTATTTTCGCACGATAGCTCCAAGTGAAAAAGATACCATTGTGGGTGCCCGCTAAGCGAAAGTTGTACACCATACGAGAAATTTAGCTTCAGGGTTGGAGAAAGTATTTGTATTGTACGTATAATGTGTGAAAGAAAGGGTGAGAAGTTTTAAGGGTACTTGGAGCAAATAGATAGATGAATGAGAGCTGCGGCGGCGACTGGAGGGGGAGGAGAGATTTTATAAGTTTCATTAAATCAGAACCCATTATCGCGTCATCGCTTTATAATACTACATGTACTTTTAGCTGCAGAAAAAACCCGAACACAGCCAAAAGGGAAGTTGCGAATGGAAATATTACAACGTAAAGTAAATGAGGAAAAAATACGTCGATGAGGTGATTTCGGGGCGGGGTAGGGGGAGGTGAAGAGTAATAGAAACCTGTTACGCGTAATATGCATTTTAAATACGGTGGAACAAGTCGATGTACGTGTATAACTTGGTCGAAGAGCCAAACTCTGTTATCATTTCTAATTTATGTTTTACACGAAGCTCTTTTTCTCTCTCGATCTATTCAAATGTGTCTCCTCGTGTTAATATAATAACTTTTATACGTATACTTGTACACACGAAGTCAATTAGTCATCTTAAAATGATGCTGAGCCGTCTACTGCGGGTTGCAGATGGAGTGGAGGTTGGGAGGTACATCGTCTTCGTACGTAGGTAAGCTATCGTATCGTGAACGAACGAACGAACGAACGAAATATCTTACCGTTGATGAATGAGAAATACCAACGCGAGTAGAGAAGAAGCTTGTCAGAGAGAGATGCCGAATCGACTCGTATCCATATTATATTATAGAGTATCATTGATAGAAAAATTTTCGTTCCGCGACGAACTTAATTCCAGCAACGTCTTCGATGCTCGCTGGGTTGCTGTGTCATTTCAGCTTCTCTCGTCGCTTCCTCCCTATCGTGTTGGCGTTGTGTGCAAAATAAAGCTGCTATATATTCGAGTACAGCGGCCAACACGCCATCCATATCAATTACTCCGAATGCCTGTTATATTTCGAGATGGGTTTTCTACCCGCAGATACACACGTCTAGGTGCAGGCAAGGTACTCACGGATTCAGCTTACGAGACGAGACGAGGAAAATTCGTCGTAGTCGTCGTCGTCGTCGTGCTCGGTAACATTCTATCACGTGTATTGGCGTCTGAAAGAAAAACAATTTTTCCACGTAACCGCAATTTAAACGCGGTAAGGTTTTCAATAAAGTACGCTTTAAGGGTTTTTACCTCCCTGGGCCTTCGATATCGTCCCCCCTCCCTTCCCCAACCAGCCACGATCTCTGTGTTTTCTTCCTCACTGTGTAGATGAGGATGAAGACGGCGACGACGACGACGACAGGGGAAATATACTTACGTAGCAATTCGAGACACGTGAATTTGAGTGAATTTTCTTTCTTAACAGTTTAGAAATTGCTGGTCGTTTTCATACTTTCCTCTACCTCTCTCTACCTACATACAGCTCGTATATGATGTACCTGGAGGATAATTTGATGCTTTGGGGAAAATAGTATATAGAAGTGAAGTAAGAATATCTATAAAAGTACTTATTTGTAGTATGTGAAATGAGTAGATGATGCAGTACAAAGGGAGAAGAGAACTAGATGAAGCAATTTCTTGATACCAATCGATTTGTTATACGAGTACGAGGAAAATGTATGTTATTTGTAAAATGTGCTCGTACAATTCAGAAGCCGGCGCAGTACTTATTTGAAGTACTCAGATGCTGAGTTGAAAACTGATGAGTAATTTTTTTGATAGCAGCGAAATATTGAATTTTTTTGGGCATCGTTGAATGTTCGGCATTTAAATGCAAATATTTTGGTTAAAAAAAAAAAACAAAAAGTAAAACATACATATCTTTAACTTTGTGGTAATTGGACGGTGGCTCGGGCATCAACGAAGAGAGTAATGAGGGGGGGGTCACAAATCTAGATGGTAAAATGATAATAGGCGAATCGATATATCCTAAGAAAATTTTTGGTGTGATTAGTGGGTTACTCAGAGGGAATATCTGAGAAATGAGTAAATATTCAAACTCAACGATCTCAAATTAGTAACAATCGATGTATCACTCAATTTTTTCAATTTTTTTGAATTTTGATCATGTGATTAGCTGGTGGAGGTTTTTAGACAGACTTAATCAAAAAAGTAACTCCATATTTGAACTCGTCGATCTCAAATCAGTAAAAATCAACGTGTCCCTCAATTTTCCAACTTTTTTTAAATTTTGATCATGTTGGGAGGCTGGTGGAGGAGTTTGGAAACGCTAGATGAATAAATCAACCTCATATTTGAACTCAGCGACCTCAAATCAGTAACAATCGATATGTCACTCAACTTTTCTGAAATTTTTCTCGACCCCTGGGGGGATAGGGTTAAATGGGCTTTATCAAAAAATTAAGCCCATTTTGAAACTCAGTAGCCTCGAATCAGTAGCAATCAATATTTCACGCAATTTTTTTCAATTTTTTCGAATTTTGGTCGTGTTGTTGTTCCTGGTTGCGAGGTTCAGACTAACTGAGTCAAAAAATTTGTCCAGAATTGGTTAGAGTCGATATGTCTGTTCATTTTTCCAATTTTTTTTAAAATTTCAGCCTAAACTGTGGACCATCTTTTTATGGTTTACAAGGATATCAAGATCTCATTTTGTAAATTAATTGGTTGAAACAACCATAAAAAGTCCTAAAATGAAAGAATCTTTTAATTTTTGTTGAGAAATTATAAATGTACCAAAAATTGACCTAAATTCATCAAGAAAAGTGAGGCATGAAAATTGATGTAAATCACGAGTGAAAAAAATTCATGTAAATCTGTTGAAAATTTCTTAAAACATGCGTAAAAACTAAGATAATTTACCGAAAATAAACTTGGTTGATGACCCAAGAAATTTTTTTTTTGATCCAGTGAGAATATCGAAGATGTACTAAAATTCAGGAAGAAGTAGTGCAAAAAATTAAAATTCACCAAGAATATGAGAAAAAATTAGAAAAAAAAACAAACGAAAACTAAGCCAAAATAAAATAAAAATCTCTATTACACTGAGAATTTATTGAAAAATTTATATTAATTTTTTTTCTTACTTACTTTTTTAGTTTAACGTGCCGTGTATTGCAACCTAGGCCAAAGGCACGGAAAGGAAAATTTTTAAATTTTGGAGTATAGATTAGTTTTTTTTCAGTTGATCTCCGAGACTGGTATTTGAATGTGCGAGGCAACTTTTAATTCTCTTTGGACTTGTGTGATTGAGCACCCCGTCCCTTAAATTTTAACTCAAGGTCTGCCCCCTGAAAATTGTTTTGCAATCCTAGACGACTATTACGACCACTTTTGGCCATGTCAAATATTTAGTTTCATTATTTATTTATTTATTTATATTTCTCCTAAAGTAAAAATCATTTACTCAACTCAATACAAACAAAAATCAGTCAGATTTGGGAAATAGGCTTAGATTGACTACGGATTTGATTTTTGGAGTGGGGTTGATTTCGGGTCAAAATTCAGTGAGACGCAAATTTGTCCAAAGGGTTGTTGAGCGGCGAAAATCACAAAAAATGTTCCTTTTTGATCCAATCGATAAGCAATCCAAAATTGTATTACATATCCAAAAATCAGCCTCCTAGGTCAGTTAACCGGGGATATATTGGGGGATTTTCCCCTTTATCACCTTGAAAACCGACTGTTCTTCCCCTGCTTCCTCTTCACCCCTTTGAGCTTGGACGCAAAAATTTGGTATGTAAATTTGAAGGGGCATTTTTAGGGTTACAACTTATCAGCCTCATTTTTAACCTCGCCCCACCCTCATCCTGAAAATAAAATTGCAAAAATTGTTTGCATTCGAATTAATTGGTAGAGAATCGAAAGGCATAAAATATATCCGAAAATTGGCCCTCTACATTAAGTAGGAAATAAGAGATGAGGATTTTCTCACTTTTTGATCTTGAAAAAAAGGTTTTTCCACCTGTACTCGGTTTCCAAATTGAGCTAAAGGAATAAACTCTTGACATGTACATTCAGTAGATGCCCTAATGTGCTTTTTGGGAGTTTCGATTTGCTCCAAGGTTGGTTTTTTCGATTTGCTCCAAGGTTGGTTTTTTGATCGATTTTCTTTTCTTTTAAGTTTGTGGCACGCGTAACTCCTTTCCAAATTGAACCAGAAAGGTGAAATTTTTTACGTGGATTTATTAAGATCCTAGATGTGCCTTGTGAAATTTTCAGTTACTTGTTTAGGTATCCACCTGCCCCCCCCCGAACCACTGCTCAAGAAAAAACACGACGCAATGCTCTTTTCTTTACTTCATGAATGGACAGACAATTTGAACGTTTCCTCCTCGTATAAATATCTCTTTTGAGGCTCTGAAAAGGACACAGAGAAGATGGGCTAAAAAATACATGAAGATCAATGGTCGCTATCGCTCTCCTAACTTCAGCGTTTTATATCTAACTTTTTAGAACCCCCCCTCCCTCCCTTCTTCCCGCTAAGCCTCTAGAAAAAAAAACAAATTTTCATGTTTGAAATAAAAAAATAATAATCATAAAAATATACCTTTGGCTCGTCGACTGCAACAAGAATTTTTTGTAAAAGTATATATATATGGAAAAAAATAGAGCGAAACAGAAATTGGAAAAAATATACAGATATATAATATATTCTTGATAATAATCCAACGATTCGTAGTGTAATCTACCTTTCACACTACCCTCTTCCGCCCCCTCTCCCTTGTATGTACTTCTTCACCTTTTCATGGGTTATTGTACAGCTTTAGCGTTTTCTTATGACAGTCGAACGCATACGTAGGCCGGTTGAGGTACATATTCGTTCATCAGGTGAAACTGAAGTATACAGTTTAAGGTGAAATTGGCACATGTCATTTTGGAAATTGCTCGTTCGCTCGCTCGCTTACTCGATGCTGGATGCCAGGTCTTGTGTATGTGATAAAGTGCCAGCTTCTTCTCGTTTACTTCTTATCGTTCGTTTGGTTGTTGAAGCTCTAACGTAAGAGCGGTGAAAAAAAAAAATACGAGTATAATACTTACCTCGACCTATCTACGTACCTCTACTTACATCGAGTAGAGTAAATTTCCGCGCGTTTTCGTCTGGTACACGCGTACGTACGCTTCGATGAATGTGTATTTGGCAGATGTCGCTCCTACGTGGATGTATTTTTATTACCCATTTTTATCGCGATACTGAGGCAGTCTTCGTCATTTTTTGAAATAATATATATGTATATATATACGTATATGAAAGTATACGTATATGAGTTAAGATAACTTATACGAATGTATGTCACAAGAGAAGCTAAAATATGGAAAGCTTATGGCCAAGATGACGATAAGGGAGGGAAATAGGATGGAATTTTTCTGATACATATGCATCCGTACGTTGTTCTTATTCACCACCCTTATATGACCCGAGGTGATGGCGCGAATTCTGCTCGTAATGAATTCTGTATCACGAAATTGTTATCATTGTTTCTGTTCTTTCTTTCTTTCGAATCTCGACTGTAATACGAGGCATGGTCCAACAGGGAATCGTATTATTTAAGCTGGCATGAATCAACAGATTCCTCGTCTTCGTTCTACGATTGTCGTATTGTTGGGTAGAATTTGTATGTGCGTACGATATTTGACGAGTATTATTATTAATATATTTGATTCGTGACCATTCTGATTATGGAGCAGATTTAGCGTGTACTGTGTAAGCTACCTTTGATGGTGGAATGAGATATGTATTTTTTTCGAGATCACTAATGTGCGACTACATTGAAAAATAAGAGCTCGAAGAATGAGGGGAACGTACGTACAAATACATAGACGTACAAGTAGGTACTTAATATGATGCCTTGCCGAGGCTAGGCCGAATTTCGAATCGTTCGCATATCTCGCATGGTTAAGTAAGTTAAACGTGATTATAAGGCGAAATACGAGGATTAATGTCAGCTTAACATGTATTTATTGATTCCTGTTTTTTCTAAATGTTTCACTGTGTGGCTGTGTGTTATTTGGTCGAACTATTTATGTGTACAGGGTTTTTACATTATTGCAGAATTAACGTAACGTCGAGCACACATGCGTATCAGTTTTTGCCCTTTCATTTTTACTTCAGTGTTATAAAGATATTTGGTAGGTTTTTTTTACCTGATTTTCTATGTCATATTGTCAATGAAAACTAGCCTATTTGATCTATCGACTTGGGATTAGGTTGGAGACGGGGGGGGGGGTGATCAAAATTTGTTTCGGAGTACTGGAAGATCATTACGATTGTTTTTTATCTCACCCCCACCTTGTCCTGTTGCAGCTGGAAACTGTGAAAAAAGTGGTAAACTCGAACATAATAGTTGGAGAAGTTTTTTTTTGGCTCATCCTACTAGTAAAGGTGCTGTTTGAATGCATTTTGTAGAGTTCTGAACTCCTCCCTCCCCGTGACATTGTTGTAAAATCACGAGTGAAGCATCAAAGAGCTTTAAAATTTTATGCTGATTACAGATATTCCACTTAAATTACTGATAGTTCTGTTGAACCTCTTATTTTTGCGTCCCGAAGTTTGAAAACCTGTTATTTTCTAAAGACTGTGATCAGTTAAGAATGGTGAATCACCCGTTGACGATGACCCCCCCCCCTCCCTCGAGGAATCTTCGAACTACCCAGTGGAAGTTAAGTTTCCAAGGTCTGAAAAGTGGCGAATTATTTCATATGGTGGGCCAAAATTTTTATAGGTGACTTTACAAACCTTGAGGACCTACTTGCACTTGGGTAGTGTGAAAATCCTAGCTGGTGGTCGATTCATAATTCTGAGTTTTTCAGACTTTGAGTCCCGAAAATTTGAGGTTTACGGGAAGATCCGGCATTATGAGTGGAATATTTGTAATCAGCATAAAATTTCAATACTCTTTAATAGCTCACTTGGGATATTTTACGATTTTGTCATTTTGGGATGCAAGGGCCCCTCAGACAGCATTGAAAAAGGGTAAGGTAAAGTAGCAAGATTTCTGAGGATTTTGAATATGCTTAGTAACGCATCTTCACGACCATGATGAACCAAAAAACCTTCTTTAAACTGACCATTTTGTCCGCGTGTATTTTGCTTGTATTTTTATTTGTATCGTACTATTCCCCCCCCCCCCCCCTAAAACTAATGATCATTTTTTTCAGTTTGATACCGGCCAATATCTATCAGGTTTGGGAATTGGACTTAGATTGGTTGTAGATTCGTTATTGTGAGGTGGGGTTGACCTTGGATCTAAATTCAATCATGTTAAAATTTTGTAGAGGGGAATTGAGGAGCTAAAATCGCAAAAAAAGTGTTCTTTTTTTTAGCTGATTGCCAGGAAATCAAAAGTTGTGTAATATATACTGAAATTAGCCTCTTAGATCAACTAGCAAAGGAGATTTGAGGATTCTCTCCAATTTTTACTTGAAAAAATAGATTTTTCCTCCCCTACCTCCCCACCAAATTTAACTAGGAATTTGAGGTAAAGTTTGTAGATTTAATAGAAGTCTTAAATGTGCATTTTGGGGGTTTTGACTTTTCAGTCTCATCGGAATTAAAATGAAGGTAATTGACATAGTAGGCCGATCTTTGAATACGTTATGTAACTAATGATCCAACAATTCTTACCTCCTCTCCTAAATTTTATCTTGACCCAAGATCATCCCTGCTCGTATATGTGTAATATGCCTATAATATAAGTCCACTAGTTGATTTCGAGCGGTTGAAAGATTTCATGTCTTCAGCATGGAAAACATAATTAAAAAGAATAAATATCTGATATGTCCTTCCCTGTAAATGGTTGTAATGGCCGTCTTGAATCCTACTGCGAATTTTTTGGTGTTTTCTCCCCTCATTCTTGGTAATTCGTTTATTTTGTATCAGACTGTTTTTTTTTTTTTTTTTATAACAATGTGACATAGAAAATCAGTCTAATGAAATAAAAGAAGATACTCGGTTATCTACCTACCTAAATGTATTATGTATTTTCTTTTAGTATATGTAAGAGCTACACCTTAACCTATCTCCCTACCTTGCACATGCGAGTACTGTGAGCGATATCATCGTCTACACTCGGGGTCTGTGTTTTTCGAGAATTTTTTACGCATTCGAGTTAAAAGGTATGCGATATAGTGTATGATTTATTCATGAATAGGTTTTCAATTTGATTTTTTTTCTTTACCTTATTTTGGTGTTGCGTAATAGCTGAGTAGATAGATAGGTATGCAGCGTTGTTGAAGAAGGAAAAGAAAGAAATGAAAAAATAGGTAATATGTTGGAAGTACAGGTAGCTGGGTAAAGTGTATTAGTGGAGAGAAAAGACGATAAATTATTCAGAACGGGTATTGAAGAGCTGAATGGCGCGTGGTGTTCTCGTTTTGAATTCTTTTTTTTTTCAAATTAACTTGTAAACGCGCTCTGGATACATGATATAAGTACTATAGGAGATATTATTTTACACCCAAGACTACGAAGAAGTTATGAGATGATGAAATGATTTTACCTACCTTCTGTTAGGTATGTACTATGTAGTACTTGGCCCCAGATCGAGCCGCAACCTTAGACGGGATGTGTATTTTTTATTATTTGGCTGGCTATCTAAAAGAAGTGCGATATTATTGGAATTTTTTCAAACCCAATGTTGGTAAGTAGGTAAGGTTAATAGGTACGTGATATCAGTACCTATAATGCATGACGTAAGGTTTGTGTGAGCAATTTACGAAAAATTTTTAGTAAATTTTCGAATTATTTACTTCGGATATTCGTTGGATGTCGACGACGTGAGTTAGGTATTTGAGAACGTGCAAGGAATTGAATTGAAAATGCCTACCCTTTAGAAGACTCAGTCTTGACTCTTGATCATCTATCCTGACATGGTAAATTTTGTATTTTGACTCGACAAGTCAATATTGTTAAAATAGGTTAAGAGCATTGTTAATTCCAAGAATTAATTTGTTTTGAAAAAGAGGATTTTGATAAATCGTTCACCAGCGAGTGATTCTTTCCATGTGCGGTGGTAGGTGAAGTCAAGAACAACGAGACAGTCGCTTATTTCATATTAACACTGGTATACTAAGTGGACTGAGAAATACCACTCATTTGGAAATTACCAGTATAACTCATTCAATGCAAATCATTCGCGAATGATTTGACGAATTTATGCTTCAGTCGTTCATAATCATCTATTGTTATTCGAAGTGAAAAATGTTACGGTAGAAATGAATAATTCTTTAAGTGGGTTGAATCGTTTGCAAACGAATTGGTTGAAATTTAATGAATTCGATGTGAAATATATTTAAGAAGGAAAGTGGTCGAAACGTGAATACAATTCAGCATAGAGGAATGTTTTGCTCAAGCCCGTGATACATTAATGTGTTTGACTCACTCGCGAATGATTTAAATAATTCATGAATCTCTCGTTCACCAGTAACTTTTCACCGACGAAAAAAACGCCATCGACTTTGGTAATGATGAAAATGAAAGTTGTTGAAAATACTTCATTTAGAGTATTTCATGACTGATTCGTTTGCAAACCATTCGATTAAAATTTTGATTCATTCGTTCATCTATATTTTTATGATAGGAAGTTCATTAAAAATTACAGCAATTTGGATTTGAACAATATTCGTTCGAATTAATGATGTTTGAATCACTCGCGAACGATTTGGTTATGAATTGGCACGTTTGTTTGCGAATGATTTAATGGTATTGTGATTTCATTATTCATCAATACTTATTTACTCTTGTTGACGAAAGTATCGCTCGAATTCACGTTTTATTAAATTCTACATTTGATGTTTTCATAATCGAATCGTTCCTGAACGATATCATTGAAATTTGATTCACTCGTTCAGTAATTGAATTAAAAAAAAAATAATCACTCTTTTGATTGCATTTGAGTTTACATTTAAAAAATAATTGTTTTGAAGTACGGCAAGTGTACTCGTTCGCGTACGATTTGATCGGTTCTTACGGTCTCATTATCATATATTTCTTTCACCGTAAATAAAGGAACAGAATGATTGAAAACAGTTTTGACTCGAGGTTTGTTTAATTTCCGGTCCACATTGTCCTAATCATAAAACCATTCGTAAATGATTCGATTTTAATCTAGCTCATTGTCTAGAGTTCGATTCCTGAATTTTAAATTGTTCTTGAACGATTTGATCATTAATTGACTCATTCGTTCTCGAATGATTTGGTAGTGGTGCGATTTCGTCGTTCACTAATGCTGATTTACTTTTGTTCAGAATAACTATTGCTCGAATTTTCTTTCTATTCAATTCTAGGTTCAAATTTTTTATTATAGAATCGTTCGCGAACGATATCATTGAAATTTGATTCACTCGTTTAGTAATTCATTTTTTTTTTTTTAAATGATCACTTCTGCGATTGCATGTGAGTTGACAATTTGAAAATAATTATTTCGAAATACGAGTGATGTAACCGCTCGCGAACGATTTGATTAATTTTTATGGCTCCAACATTCATTGTTTGATGTTACTTACACCGTAAAAATTGAACCGAATGATCGAAAGTAGTTTTGACTTCAGTTTTGTTGAATTTCCGGTGCACCTAATCGTAATCGTTGAATCGTTCGCGAATGATTTGATTCATTTATTCAGGAAAATTTTTTTTTCGCAAAATGGTTCATTCGCAGGAAAATATTTACGTTGTCATAAACTTGAATCGTTCCCGAACGATTTGATCTTAATTTGATCCCTTCGTTTAGAAATTTTTTTCGTAGGATTACGCACTGGAAGAAGAACAGTTACCTTTTTAATGCGTTTAGGCTTATATTAATATTTTAAAAAATCCTGATGTTTGAATCGTTCGCGAATGATTTGATCTTAATTTGATTCAATTTTTGGGGGAAAGAGGTTTCTCTTCCGCGAATAAAGGTCATTGGGAGGTGAATTCTTACCAGTCTATGTTTTCAGGATTGGTCGCATTTCTAAATTTTTGAATCGTTCGCGAGAGATATACTATCTTGGTCTGAATCATTCGTTCAGAATGGAGTTTTTTTTACAGAATAAGGCACTAGAATTGGAAAGCCTACGTTTTCGTGCTTTTAAGCTTATATTCATAATTTGAAAAATTCACATCTTTGACTCGTTATTCGATTCATTTATTTAAGAAAAGAAATTTTCCCCCAAGAATGGTCATTGAAAGCAAAATACTTACCTATTCATCTTTTCAGGTTCATTGTCGTTGTTTAATACTCGGAAAATGGGCATTTTTTCTTAATCTCGATACTCTGTTAGTCATTAACTGCCATTAGTTCTCATCAAATCGTTAATTTTTTTCTTTCTTTCTTTCTTTGAAAGCAAAGAGTCTTTCTTAATGGGGGTGAAAAACGACCCCGGTTCAAAATCGATCAAACTTGAGCCAAAATGTTACTTAGTTGGTGTGGTTCCAAAAATTCCAAATTTTGTTTTTTAAGAAACCCCCTAATGTTCATATGTACCATTTATGTAAACTATTCTCCAGCATAGGAAAAGTCCAAAAATTCCTCAAAACTACGAAACGTCTCGAAACCGCTTTCAATCGATTTGAGGGGTCGAAAGTAGGATACGTACAAAATTTCAGCTTTTTTCGTTGATCAGTTCAAATTTTCATGATTTACACGACGACGAAGAGATAATTTTAATATTTAAAAAATCCGCCAAAATTCGAGAAATGCATTTCAGGGCTTGAAATTTAGGAAATTGTGTTCTTTTAATATATATTTTCAATTTATTCATGTATTGATTCGAAATTTTAATTAAAGTTAAAATACCTCCCTTTTTTGATTATGAAAAATAGTGAAGACGTGTTTTTTTTTCTATATGTGATACATGACCATCTAACAAAGATGATAAACAAATTTCTAGCTATGAGTCTCCTCCTCTAACTTGAAAAAAATTTTTTTTTGGAAAATTTCAAATTTTTAACCCCTTTTTTTCCACAGATATCATACAATTTAGATGCAACCATTAAGATTGTTATGAATCTATTGAGAAATACTGTCTCAAGTTGGTATATTATTTTCTTCGAATGATATCATAATTTCATCGATGTATCAATTCGCAAGTACAGCAGCTCTCGTAAAACACTCGTTCTATGTACGAAACTGCTCCTACACATTCTCTCCCTAATAACTTCGCTACACAACCAAATATGACAACACTTATCGGTGATGATTTCGTCGGTATCTTGTTAAATCAAAACCACTTGTATTTTGTTTTTTTTTTTTTTTTTACAAACCTCGATACTCGTACCAGTAAAAAAAAATCACAATTAATCCTTTTGGACTCGTCTGCTTTGCTTTGATCACTAACGCACACGCCGCCTGAAATAATTTGTGATCGTCCTAGAAATGGGTATCGACTCGAGAGCCAACGTCTTTTCTATGTAAATTCATCGAAATCATTCGACGATGAAATTATTCCTGAAGTCGCCCAAGTCTGAAAAGAAGAAAAAAACAATGTATACGCGCACATTCCTGTACATATTTTCCCTTTCCGTGTAATGAACGAAAATAAAAGGGAAAATAATGTCATCCTGTATATATATACATATATATGTATGAGGTGACTCTGACATGGCACTATAAAATACACAAAATATTATGTACAAAAAGTTAACCAACGAACGAGTAACGTGGACGCCTTTTTCATAAATATGTCTCTTTTCTTGTTCTTGTTGCTGTATCGAAAATGTTGGTACGTTACCAGAACGATATCAATACCACCGATGTGTATTGTATACCCATATACGATAGAATGTATACTCGTTGGAAGGAAAAAAAATACGCTGCTGAAGACCAATCGAACTGTGAAATAATAGATGCCTTTTTCATTCGAGCATAACGGGTCAGCACATCGAAACGCGTATAAACAATGAAGCTCTCTCGTCGCGTCGGTTCTTGTATGCAGTGTATAACGACCATACCCCCTTTATTGTGGGGACGAACCGAGTCGAGTATTTTTCCCTTTTTTCTACATATTACTCGTATACTGAAGAACAACACATCGTTTTCGCGTTTCTCTTTCGTTTCAAGTATACACTATATATTAAGAAGTATCTCAGCTCTCGGTAGACGTAGACCACAGAAAGATAATACTTCACGGGTATTTTAATCCGAATCGTTTGTCATTTTTTTTTACCCCCCTTTATGAAGAAGGATGATGCCGGAGCTGGAGACGAAGTGTTTTTGAAATTTGTATCGACGACTGACAAAAGACGTCTATGACGTTGTAAAGGGTATCGTATTATTACGGTTCGTTATGCGGTTTTGATTATCCATAGTTTAGCTTACGAAGGAACAGGCATCGTCGATTCGCCCAAGTGGTTGCCCATCATGTAGTACTCCAGGCGCCTACACAATACATTATTTTGTATTTTTGAAAACCTAATGTAAGGGCTGATTGGGGACCGATGAAATGAGTAAAAATGGTCATATGAACGAATTGCCTAACCCAAAATGTGTAGGGGTAGTGATTAGAAAAAATCAAAAATTCTTAAAACTATTTATTGTGATGGAGAATTCTTGCGTAACTCTTCAACGCGAGCCAAAATTGTCCCATAGAGAATTTGCGTATCTTCAAAATTGAAGGGGCTGTGTACATGAAAGTTTCACAATTGCAAGCTCTAACTGATAAATTTTATTTCAGTTTTTTCATATCAAAATTGGTATATTTTATTTTTACTTTGAATAACGCTGAATGAGAGAAGAAATGTAGTCCCTTCAATTTTGCAGGGAACTAATTTTGTTCGGCTTGAAGAGATGTGAAGATATCCTTGATCACAAAAAAATGTTTCTATCACAATGCTCACTTAATTGTTTTGTGAACAAATATGATTAAATATTCAACGTACCAGATATTGCCTAAGTTATAAATTAGATTTGATCGAATCGAATCATTATCTTCTTACTAATGAAGTATTATTTTTTTTTTTGTTGTAGGTAAGTACTTTGAACAACTTCAAATGCGATAGTATAAGTAAGAAATTATTACGCTAGTTGCATGTTTAAATGGTGAATTTAGTATATCATAATGCACTTATTTTATTTGGTATTGTTTTTGGCCACCCATCTACGTAGACGAGTGGAAAGGGATGCCTGTTGAGACATCTTGAAATGAAATTTTTCGTTCCTATGTGTAGACAAGGTTTGAAAATGTGCATTCCACTCCTAGAAGACCATTAAGATCATTTTTGCCCACGTCAGAAATTAATTTTCATTTACTCATTTTTAGCCCGATTCTCTATGTCAATTTTGTCAATGAAAACCAGGCTATTAGAGTCTATAGACCAACGGTGGTGGGGGGGGGGTACCAACAAAATCCATCTTGCGGTCCTAGAAGGCCATGAAGACAATTTTTGGACACGTCAGATATTTATTTTCATTTATTTTTTTCCTCCCTTAACATTAAAATCATTTACTCTGCTCGATACAGACCAAAATCGCTCCAATTCGGTAAATCGGATCAGTTTGGCGGCGGATTAAATATATATGAGTGGGGAAGGCCTTGGGTCAAAATTCAGTTTTCCCCCAATTTGTGGTGAGGGAGTACTGACTGTTCCTTTTTGTGTCAGTTGATAGAGAATTTAAAGTTGTATAACTTGTCGAGAAATCAACCTCTTAGGTCAATTAGGAGAGGAGATGTAAGGATTTTCCTCCTGTGTGACCTTAAAAACGGGTTGTTCCTCCCCTATTTCGCCAACAAAATCAGCTACGAAGTTGAAATTTGGTATATACATTGAGTAGGAGCCCTAAATGTGTCTTTTGAGGATCTTGACTTTTTAACTACATTGCAGCCCTTCACAGCCCCGGAATTCTTTGGGTTAGTCTCTTCGCATAACTCTCCAAATAGAGCCAGGAATCTGAAATTTGATATGTACAGTTGGTAGGGACCCTAAATGTTACTTTTAGGGTCTCGATTTTTCAGCCTCATTACACCTCCGCACAGTCCCAAATATGTGGTTTTTTGCTCGTTTTTTCCCCTGTTTTTTGAGTTTGTTTCTCGCATAACACCCCTCCAAATTGGGCTGAGTGCTTGAAATAAGGTATGTACTTTCAGTAGAGACTCTAGATTTGCCTTTTCGGGAGTTTTGAATTTTCAGCCCCATTTCATCCCTCCACTGCCTCAAATATGTGGTTTTTTGGGTAGTTTATCCTATTTCTTTGAATTTGTTTCTCACATAGCACCCCTCCAAATTGAGCCAAGTACTTGAAATTAGGTATGTACAGTCAGAAAGGACCCTAGATGTGCGTAAGCTGGAAGCATGAAATTTCGCGTGTACCAAGAGGCATGCTTTTCTAGAGGTTTCATTTTCAGATATCTTGCTGCAACCAGTCGCAAAAAACGATTTTTTGGTAGCTTAAGTTCGGTTATTAATATGTTTAGAGGTTATCTCGAGCATATCTCTTCTCCAAGGTTAGATTTTTTTTGACAAGAAATGTGGATTAATCCTGCTGTTATCAAAATGGATGTTAGTTATTGGTTTATTTTATTTGTGTACACTATTTTGAGATCATAAAGACATCAACAGACGTATGTTGTAACAAAAATCCTGATTTTGGGGGGGGGGGAGTCTTGCATTACTTGAGCATACCGTACTGAAGTTTAATCTTTTAGCTCGTGCCACAAACTTGAAAAATGAGATAAAACTACCAGGAAATTATATTTTTGGGCCTGTGGGCGGTGCGATGGGGCTAAAATGTGAAAATCCTTGAAGTGCACATTTAAGGCTACTACTAAGTGTACATGTCAAATTTAAACTCCCTACCTTCAATTCGAACCTCCCCTATAGAAGCCCAATTTGGATCTTGACTTTCTGTTCGCCATAGCTCCGTCCCATGACCACCTAAGAAAAAAGTATAAGAATGAAAAAGTACGCCTCATAACGCTCTACGACGTTTGTTTGAACAAATTTTTCGAAATGTTCATCATAACAGACTTATCTCTTGAAAAAGTTGTAACTTTTTAAAGAGCTGCCTCTTATTTCGCTTTGAATAAAAAAAAGACAACGGTCCAATTGTTTTCTTATTTTACATAATGAACATCGGTCAACTCCCCCCCCCCCCCCCGTTCACATAATAAATTAAAACCGAAAGGCGAATCGTTTTTTACTATTTTTTGAAATAACGTCCACAGCTATTATGAAAAATTGGGAAAAACTCATGAACCAAGAAATGCGCAGCTGTGAGAGGGTACCACGAGGCTGAAATATGTAGACTCCCGAAATGTATATGTAGAATTTCCACAAAATCTACATACTAAATTTTAACTTCCTAGCTCAATTGTCAATGGGGGGGGGGGGTGTTATACGAAGACCAAACTCAAAAAACAAAAAAAAAAACGAATAAAAATTTTCATTTTTAGACTTTTAGGGGGCACAATGGTTCAGCAAAGTTGAAGCCACTAAATTACACATCTATTAGGCCCCTGCTAGGTTTACATACTAAATTTCAGCTTTCTAGCTCAATTTGGAGAGGAGAAAATCCTCTTTCCCCCTCCTATATGAACTGGGAGGCTGATTTTTGGATATGTGATGCGTAACTGTATATTGTATATCGACTGGCTGAAACAGGAACAATTTTTGTAATTGTATCTCCTCAGCACCCCCCACTCCCAAATTTGGGTATTACTGAATTATGATCCGAGGTCAACCCCACTCCTAAATATCAAATCCGCCGGCGATCAAGACGTATTTCTCAAATTTGATTGATTTTGGGAGGTATCGAGTTGAGTAAATTATTTTTTGATAAATAGAAGCATAAATGAATATCTGACATGGTTGAAAATGATTGTAATTGTCTTCCAGGATCCCAAAACGGATTTTGTTAATGCCCCCCCCTCTCTTATCCATCGAGGGTTGATAAGCTGTAGTTAGCCTGGTTTTTTTAATTACAACATAGCATAGAAAGTTTTCATTAGCTTTAATTGTAAATTGTCCATCTTTCAAATATAAGGCGTCGCTCCACAGATGCAAAATGCCTTAAACCGTCCATATGCTCATGACATTAAACTCGTGTCACTTTCAATGCGTCGTAAACATCCACTCTTCATTACCTCAGCCTCCTGGCTCCTTCCTACCTTCCTACCTGTACGAGTACGTAATAGAGGTAAACAAGGCAGGTTCAAAAAACCGTCTCGTTGTCGTCAGTTGCCTTGTGCCGGTCGTTACCTCGACGACGACGACGACGATGAGGTGCGAAACAGTAACTAGATATAATAACTATATCAAGGCGAGCTTTCATTTACATGCGGAATGATCTGTGGGACTAATTTATTAGCATAGCGACACGGTTATAGTTACAGGTGGATGTTGTTATTGTACAAGAGGAGCACGAGCTGACTCGAGATGAGATGAAATGAGATGAGGTACCTGGCTGGATACGAACTACGTACCATATCTTTTTTCTAGCCTTTGGAGTTAGGCTATTTCATTAATAAACGATCCGTACCGGGCTCAGGACTCATGGTGCGGTGCAAAAGGTACATACTACACGGTTGGAAAACACATCAATATAGGAATAGAGGCGTAGTGGTGGTGTTGCTTTGGTGTAACCGCAAATGAGAATAGCATCGAAGCCGCAGCCGAATTAACGTTGATTATGGAATGGTATGGTATGGTCTTCATTGGTGGTAGTGGTGCTGGTGGTGGTGGTGGTGGTGTTGTTATTATGGTAGCTCGAGTGGCGAAGAGAGGTGACATAACGAACACACAGCTACCATACTGAAAATGGCCAATCAAAACCACTTGAATACTTTACCCATGGGACAGATCCTCGTGGTATAGATGAAAGGTACATACAAGTTGTGTGTATGTATATATGTACGTGTGTGTGTGTGTGTGTGTGTGTGTGTGTGTTTGAGAGAGTATTTACCACGTATATAGATAGCTTCAATATCTATATATACCTAACCAGTATGTGAGATAATTTTGGTTAGAGCTTTTTCTTTGAATATACGTTTCCGATGTGATGGTAGCTTAATCTCGAATCTTATAGCTAAATAGCTATTCGTACCTCGATTGAAATTCGCTTACAGCGAATGTCTAGTGAAAATGGTATTACGCATCCGGGTTTTACAAGACTAGGCAACCCTTGTAGCGCGAGTTTAAGTTATTTTTCACTCGTTTTCCGCGCGCATTTAATTACTTTCTAAATGGATCGAGGGGTAGACAGGAAACCATAGTTGTAAGTAAAACGGTTTAGCGAAGAAGACGAAAAACAACACCACCAATTTAAACGCCTTTTACCGCCAAAACGAAAGCAGGGAAATACACAACAGCGTCGATTTTATTTCTAAGTAGTTTGGCTACAGAAGTAAGGAACGAAGAAGGAAAAAATAAGTAAAAAGACGATTCGAAGTATCTAACCTACCCACCTATACAGTAGCTAAGATTCGAGGAGTTTTTTCTACTTGAAAAATCGGCTACATTGGAGAGGATTAATTAAACCATCGAACAAATTACCGGTATACGAGCAAGTTGTGAGCTTTTTTTTTTCGGCCCCTCCTCCGTAATTAAGCTTTATTGTTCGGTATGGCCGAGCGAGGATGAATCTACGGGTACGGATAGGGGTAGGGGTAGGTTTCAGTAGTAGTATCTTTTAAAAAGCGCGACTTTAGTTTTAATTATAGTCAATTTTTCGTCCCAACTCTTTCGCATAAAACGACGCACACAAGTGAAAACAGAGATAGAAAAAAAATGAGGAAAAAAAACTTTCCAACAAGCTTGGGCGTATTAATCAAAATACTATAAATTTAAAAATCATCGACCGTGAGTAATTCGACGTTGGAGAATAATTTACTGATAGTGGTTTGGAAGCGAGGTACTTGCCCCCATCTCCCCCTCCCCTCTCCATCTACAATTTAGAACAATTTTTCTGTCTATTCGTGTACCTGCCACCACTACCAGGACCCAAAATACGAGTATCTTTAACATTTTTACATTACGTTGCCGTTGTTGTGGCAAAACTACCAAACGATGAGAGCAATTCGCTTATGATGTTGAAGAAAGTTACCTACGTAGACTTACCTATCTTGCTGCGAAAATTAAATAAAAAAAGCAAAAAAGAAGCATCAATGGTGAAGAAGAAGAAAAAAAAAAACCAGCAAAAAAAATTCGCTTCCGGCGAAAAAAACAAGGCAAAAAGGAGTACAAAGAAAAAGCAATTTAGTATATAAGAACATTTCGTTCGACGCGCACAAACACACAAGCCAAGAATAATACAACACAGAAGCAAAATACGACGATGGCGATGGCGACACCCTCTTTTCCCGCGCTTTGCACAAAGCAACCTGCCATAATTCGTTTTACAACGTCGAAAAGAGAAAGAAGAAGAAGAAAAAAATTAATACCGAGAGTAAAAAATTTCTCCACGCTGGCGCTGGTACGATTCCATCCCTGGAGCTTTTTATCGCGACAAATTATTATTACGCGGTGTCTTTCCTTCGTTCGCTTATTTTCTTACCTTGTTGCCTGTTCCTCGTTCCAAAAATGGCAAAGTAATTTTTTTCCAAGTATGGCGAAATTTGAGATGTAATTATACGAAATTGCTCAATTTGAGAGGTTTTGAGCGGGTACGGGAGGTATGGGGTATGTAAGCCTGTAGTCAAAGTGGAGAAAATTTTATGCAAATAGAAATTTAAATTTTGTGATTGAAGATAATCCTGCAGAGAAGAGGAAAAATTCTACGTTGGTTGGATAAGAAATTGGTGTAGAGAGAGGATTAGTTTTATCCTCCGGGATATCAACGATTCTGTGGCTTTTTTCCTTATTGGCTGCTGAGAATGATGAAAAGGAAGACACAATCAGTTTGAGCAAATTAAAGAGAAGGTACGAATGATGAATGGAGTTGGTTTCTCGTATTATTATGAATATGTTTGTAATGTCTGTCTAATTGCAATTCAAAAATTTTCCATATTTCATATCTGAATCTAACATAATCCAACCAGAGAAATACACCATGATTTTATCAGGTATTCGAAGTCATAATTTCAAAAATTTTTTGTAATTTTGCCAGAAATTGGCTATAATGTTGAAAGATGTTATTCTTGAATTTATTGGCAATTGCATGTGGTTGAATTGGGAAACTACTTTAATTTTACCAGAATCGGACGGTAATTTTACCAAAAAATCACCATCATTTTTTAATTTATTTATAGCAATGTTATTAGAAAATTATCACAATTTTGTCAGACAGCATCAGTCATTTTACTAAAAATTATATTTACTGCAACTAGTTGATTGCTGTAAGTTTGTCTGAAATTGACGTAATTTTAGCAGAAATCCCTTAGAATTCAACTGCACAAGTAATAACTGTAATTATACCGAAATTTGCGTACAAGTTGTCTTCGCAGTAATATTAATTCAAGTGTACTGTGATTTTACCAAGAAATTGTTGTAATTTTACTGGACATGTTAAAGTAATTTTATCGGAAAGTCAAGGAAATTTATCTGTTATTACATATAATTTTACCGGAAATTGCATTTTAATTACTGGCTCACATTTTTATTCAAAATTTACCATTACTTCATTTGAAGTTTACTGCAACTTTACCAATAATTTACGGTAATTTTTATTTAGGTTTATCTTAATTTTATCAAACATTCAATGGAATCTTACCAAAAAGGCATCAACATTTTATAAGAAATTATTTACGATTTTTACAGCGAGGACCATGTAATTTTCATAATTTTACTGAATAATTATAGTAATTTACCGAAAAGTTATCGTAATTTTACCCAAAATTTTGCGTATAGATAGTTAAAATTTACTATGATCATGCCGAAAAAATTGCCATAATTTTATCTGGAAAACTGGCGAATTTCATTTGAATTTGACTGCAATTATACCAGAACATACAAATAATTTAACCCAATAATTACTACTATTTCAACGAGTAATCGCTGTAATTTTTGATTAATTTTATCACGATTGTACCATAAAATCACCTTAATTTTACCTAAAGAATTGCCAGAGTTCTGCCTAAAATTATCCGTTATCTTACCAAAAATTGTTTTGAAATTTAACCGAGTAATTACTGTAACATTACCAAGCAATGACGTCATTCCATCGGAAAAAATGACGAAACCTTCTCAAAAATTATCCGAAGACTTCCCGAATTTGCTGACAATCAATCAACAGAGTGATTACTACAATCACAAAGAATATTTGAAATAATTCTATCGCAGCCCTACTTTAACGTAATTTATGGCTAAGTTTATCGTACTTATATTAAAAAAATTCTCATTATTTTATCCATATTTTATTATTATTTTACCGTCATTTTACCAAATATTTACGGTTTACTTTGAAAAATTTACCAGAAAACTAAACGTTCAATATGATTCTACTGGAAATTATTGAAATTTTACCTGAAATCAACGGTAATTTTACCCAAAAATTTTTCACTTTACTCGCATAATTACTGCATTTTTACCGAATAATTATTGTCAGTTCATCAAGTAATTACTGTAACTGTACCAAGTAATTCGTGTAGCTTTACGAAGTAATTACGGTCATTTTACCACGTAATTATTGTAATTTTACCAAGTCATTACCGTGATTTTTGTGATTTTACAGAGTAATCACCGTTATTTTATGAAGTAATTACTGTAATTTTACCAAGTAATTATTGTAATTTTACCACGTAATCACTGTAATTTTACCAAGTAATTACTGTAATTTCGTCAAATAATTACTGTAATTTTACAGACTAATTACTGCAATTTTACGTAGGAATTACCGTAATTTTGTGAAGTAATCCCATTAATTTTACGAACCAACTTATGTAATTTTGAGAAGTATTCACCTTAACAGAAAGCTCCTTTTATTTGACCTTATTTACTTTCATTTCATAACAAATTTACCGTAAATTTACCAGAATATGTGTATCCAAAAAATTTTAAAAACCAACATTATCCTCGTTGAATTTCACTGTAATTTGTTTTGTAATTTATCGATGATCTGGTATTTCATTTTTTAAAATTAGATGAATGAAAATCCCAGTCCATGCTTTGTATTTTTTTCCCTCAAGCCTTTACCCCTCTATTAAAATTTTAATGCTCAGTATCCTTTTGAAAATTTTGTTAGTTCTCTTCAGAGGTAACAGAAGAACGAGGAATGTTTTGTGATGATTCTCGATAAATATACGTTTTTTCACCTTCCAAATTTCATGATACTTGGCGAAGTATGTGCATATTATAATTTAAAAATAATCAGAACCTTAAATTTTCTTTCATTTTCGTTTCTTTTTTGCTTCTTAGTCCTAACCCTTCCAACTCCTCGTACTTATTGGCGCATAATTTTCTCTCATCGAGTCATAATCAGTACGTTGATTTGTTTACCTTTCGTGTGAAGTAATTCCCGTACAACTTTTCAAGGTGAAAGGGGAAAAACAACAGTAATAACAAGAAGTACGTCTCGAGATGCATATTTCAAAGTACTTTCTTGAATTTTGTTTCGTACTAGTTTTATTGTGTTCATCGGAGCTTATAAATTTCCCTTTCATTTCATCATAAGAACAAGAAATTTCCGAAGTTTTGAATTTCACAATTTTCTTCTATTTACGATACCAGTATGAAAAACTTAGGCGACCTAGTTTATCTTATTAATTCGTTGTAGAGTAAATTAAACTCTATCATTGTTTTATTTTCTTTTATCCTTTCGTATCCTCAGTGGCAGTCACTTTCTCTGAAGCACCACTTAAGTCGATAAAGTACCAGTTATGATTGGCATTTGAACGAATCTGCACCCATCTCTGTGTACTGTGTTTGCCGACACATCGTGCACGAACGTTTCGGACGATTAAGGATAAATAAACGATAGCAGGATAGCGAAAAAAAAAAAAAAAGAGGAAGAAGTCAGACCTATACATTATTTTTTGTCGTCATCGTATCGTCGAAGTTTTCGAATCCTTCTACAGCATCATCTACTGTGCATATAACTGATGGCAAACAAAAGTGCAGATATACTGGGGCATATAGCGACGAGCCATGAATAGAGTCTCGGGTCGGTTCGGTTTGACTTTTAGCTATAACATTTTGAAAGGTATTGAAAAAGGGAATCGGTAAATAGAGAAAGGAATTCCCCTAATTTATGGAAAAGCCGACGAATTTATTGCAGTTTTGTAAGAAAAAACCCTCTTTACGAAAGGGACTCCGGCTGTCTATGTGTGTGTCTCTTTCTCTCTTCCCAATGCGAACCTTAGCACCGAAGTCCGAACAAGTATTTTCTTCTTTTATCCTTCTTCTGCACCGGAAGTTTGTCATTTCTACGAAAAGATCCGGTGTAAAACGAACATACAAGCGGTGGTTTTTTTTTTTCTTTTACTTCTCTATCGTTGAAATACTACTTACTACTTTACGACGGGCGGTTTTTCCTTCTTCTTATTTTACTTCTTCGCTGTTGGTACTTACTTTTAGCAGTGAAAAGAAAAAGACAGAAAAATTCTAGAATATATTTAAGGGTTAATTCGCATCATCGCGTAGTCGATCGTGTTTGTCTGCCTGCTGATGCCAGCGCCGCCGTATCGACTGGTGTAATAAAATTAAAATTCTATACCCACAGCGGCGAGCCGCCGAGATTGGATTTATTTCACTTTTTAATGGCTTTAAGAATCGACTTTTTAGACGTTGATGAAAATGAATCACCACCTTTTCAACGCCAGCGACGCGACGTTTGAAAGAAAAATAAAATTAGGTACAAGCGTCGCGAACACCTCCTCCTTTTATTCTTGCGGGTGGCAACAGGTGCCATCGTGTGTATGGCGAAAAATTAATAATACTGTTTTTTTTTTTTTTTAAAGTTTTTTCTCGAAAAGGTCGTTCACTTCGGGACGAGCAGCCAACCACCCTGGGCAGCGTACTCGTAATTAAAGCTGTGTGGACGATCCAATTTTGTAATAAAAAATATAAGAAGGGTCTATTATGCGCAATATACAGTACATATCGCCCATCGCCGCTTATATGTGTTTAGAATTTAGAGCCGGAGGGGTTATTAGACAAGGCTGAGGGAAAATATGCGTGTGGCTGCGGCGACACTTTGGGGGTAATTTATAGCGTATGACCTTTTGTGACTGGCGCTGGCGATGGCGCTTTCGGTGGTTGTACGAATCATAGCCTGGATTATAGGAATTCGCTATGTATGTACCATGGCATTTGGACCTTTATGGTTGGTGTATAGCTGCGCGTTGTAATGAGTACCGAGACACATGGGTATGTGCAGTGTACGTATGACACACAATTCGATATTGTACTGTACGTGTATACCCTTTGAAGCATATTTATACAGCAAAGCAGCAAATCGAGCCGCTGACCTCACCACATATCGTCTGCCGTTTTCATTCGTGTACCTCTCTCTACCTATTCGTATGTATACGTTATGTATGTGTGTAATTTTGTACATTGCACCCTTCTGGCAATAATATAGCCGGAATTCATATTAACATATAAATTACATGCACCCTTATCGCGAATATTTCCCCAGAGAGAGAGCGAGAAAGCAAGAGACTTGGAAGCGACGATGATCGGTGAACGGTGATGGTGACGGGGCTAACATGCCTTACTCTAATTCTAGCTGACACATAGCTACACGTACACGATGACACTATCCATGTTTGAAATGTCATTTTTGGCGTACCCGAACTGATTGCGAACAGGGGCAAGGGCAGCCAAGGATGAGGGTGAGCAGGCTGGTAGAATGGTAGCTCGACGAGGCTAAATCACGATACCAATGACGAACTCGACGACGTTGGCAGGATGTGGCAGTGCAAGGGCGTTACACCTTCTTACTCCTGGTTGGGTATGGTATCGAAAGTGTGAAAAATAGAAAGCTCGTATTTTGTGAAAATTGATACATACAACTTTTAGATGATTAAATTTAATTCAAGTAAGCTCGGTGCATTGATGTAAAATGTCACTGAAAAAGTGGCAGGAAATTAGTAATCGTTCGATTTTATAAATAATTGGTTGGGTGTGGTGGGGGAGGGGGTGGCCAGTTCCGAGCTTGAAGGAAGTGAATCCAGGAAGTGAGTCGTATTGAACCTCAGTACTTCTTAATTTTTTTCTGGCACGTTTTAGCCTTATTTTCTATGTATTTTATTGAATGGAAACCTGGTATTACGTACCATCAACCTATGGCAGATGAGTAGGTGGAGAGGAGTACCAACGAAATCCATTTTAACTGTTTTTATGGGTTTTAACCAAAGTGGTTCAGTATTTTTGAATTTGGATGTTGGCCTGAAAATGCCTATCCGGTCATCGTATGGAGCACTTTAAATTTTGTATGGATAAATTTAGGGTTCTCAGGGTGTGGGTTTGCTCTCATACTATCGGATGGCGGTTTTTCTACATGGAGTGATGGTTAAAATACCATCACTTGGATCCTTATAGGATCCCTATCCGTCCATGTGTACGCACAAAAAACACGATTTAATTATTACGAATCGAATACTTATCTCAGGTCTTAGTTTCCTGGATCCGGTTGTTGAAAAACAATTACACACAAGACCACTTTAGGAGTCGAAATAAAAAAACTTTAATATAAAATAAAATGAATAACAACTAAAATAAGGTTACACTTCTTGAGGTATAAAACGAATAGAAAGAACTGAATATACATTGAATATTAGGGCGGGTCAAAAAAAACGATTATTTTTTTTTCACTTATTACCCTGAAAAAGTGGTTGGTAGACACCTCAAAAAAATTCTCTCCACGTATGAGCTCTTAATTTTAATAGGAACG
>FIZR01024921.1:0-11391 GCA_900060175.1 Ferrisia virgata | reverse complement strand
ATTATCAAAAAGGAAGAAAATGGCGGTCCAGCATACCCCCTCTTATAGCGCCCTAACATTGTGAACTCACGGTCATTGGAACTACCTTCGCTAGACTCTGGAAGAAATAAATAACGATCAGCAAGTTGTTAAACTTGCACAGTAAGTAACCAATATCAACAGCCCAAATGACATCTTCCAACGCAAAGAAACATACAAGTTCCCGCTTCATACAAACTCTAATCTTCATACGCCACAGATCCCATACAAACATTCCTACAATTCTCAAATGCTTCCTGACCCACAGGTTTGGTGAGAAAATCAGCTGCCTGCTTCTTTGTACTTGTCCACTTCAGTCTTACTTGCCGATTTTCAGTCACACTCTTCACATAATGGTAGCTCACATCAATATGTCTCAATCTACTGGCCTTCCTAGAGTGTGCTAGGTCAATAACAGACTTGTTAACTTCATACACCACTGGAGTCTCTTCTTTCTTGCCAGTAATTCTTTCATACAATCCTTTCAGGGCGACTACTTCTTTGCAGCATTCTGCCAACGCAACATATTCTGCCTCAGCAGCTGATGTGCTCATACACGTTTGCTTCTTACTTCTCCAGTAGATAGTGCTATTCCAAAACTTGATGATGTAACTGGTGGTAGATTTGCAATCATTTTTATCTGAAGCAAAACTAGCATCAACGTAACATTCAATCCTCCCTCCTTCAGGCTTGAACTCCAATCCTATCTCAATATGACCTTTCAGGTAATTCAAAACACTGCGCATATTTTTCCAGTCTTCTAGTGAAGGGTTCTCCACATTTCTGCTCAATAGGTTTGTAGCGAATGCAATATCAGGTCGTGTTGTCATTGCAATATACAGTAAACTTCCTACAATCTCACGAAAGAAAACTTTTGATAACCTTCGACGTATTTTTGTATCTGTTTTCCTCCCTCCTTCATCAAAGTCCGATTAGCGGATTCAGATGGTACAATGGGGTTTGATGAAGCTTTCTCTATTCCAAAGCTATATTTTGTTGTTACATTCTGAACTGATTCTGTTTGATGTAAGATAAGAGAGTTGTTTTCTTCTCTAAACTGGATCCCAAGGAAGTTCTCTAAATCATCTGCAATAGTTATTTCAAAGTTCTGTCTGACAACTTTCTTGATTTCGGCAATTTTTCCCTCATTGGTGCCAGTAATGATGATATCGTCAACATACAACAACAGGATAACAAAATCTGATTCATTCAGCCAGTAGTACACGCAGTATTCTACTACATCTCTTATCATCCCTGCAAGCTTCATTACTTCATCAAATTTTTCATTCCATTTTAATGGACTAATTCTCAGCCCATACAGCGCCTTCAACAACTTGATAACCTTTGTTCCTTTTGATTTCAATTCCTTCACAAATCCTTCTGATATTTCCATGAATATATCTTCATTGAGTAAACCATACAGAAAAGCACACTTTACATCAAGTTGGTGTATTTTCAGATGAAATTTCCGTGCTATTGCTATCAACAATCTTACTACTGCAATAGGAGCAACAGGAGCATACAACTGATATTTTTCATACTTTTTTCTTTTGCATACAACCAATGGCGCGCTCGATACCAGAGTCCATTCTTTGTCTGTTTCATTTTGAAAACCCATTTGCAACCTATCACATTCATCCCAGGTTTTTGATCCACCAACTGTATTGCTCCAGATTTCTTGATGAACTCGTATCCTTCTTGCATCGCAGCTTTCCACTTGTTAGAATTTGGTCCTAGTAGAGCTTCTTTCACATCTATGGTTGAGTAAGTGTCAGCAGACATTGCCTCACCAGGGGTGATGATTTCTTCATTCGCAGGTTCTTCGTTTGACTCTGGTACTCCTTCAAAATCTTCGTCAACATCCACCACCGTTTTTTCAATTTCAAATTCATCAAATTCATCTAGGACTGCAGGTTTCTTCTCTTCATTTGCAACAGGTACATTGTTTGAAATGTTACCTCCTAACCATCTTTCTCCTTCTTCAGTTTCATCCGCAGGTTTCCAATTGTCCTCTGGCTTGGTTTTACTTACAACTTGGTCACCATACACTTTTGATTCAAAACATCTCGCATGTTTTATCGATTCTATCTTCAGGGTTTTTGGATCAATTACCATGTACCCAGTATTCGTGTAACACAGCATGAATTTTGGAACTCCCTTTTCATCCAGTTTCTTCCGTTTTGGGTCATTATTAACTGTAAACATCAGGCAACCAAATCTGGTCAAATTCTTCAGCGAAGCTTCCTTACCATAAAACTTTTCAAATGGTAAACCATACTCAATTGCTTGATGGGGTAAACGGTTATAAGTGTACACAGCCACTGCTACCGCATATTCCCAAAACGAGGCAGGATATCCAGAATCATACAGAAGAGCTCGAATCTTGTCTTGCAATGTTCTATTAAACCTCTCAGCAGTACCATTAAATTGGCTGGTATAAGGTGGACTTGGTTCAGGTTCCATCATTCCTTCTTTCTGGCAGATTTCTTTCAGCGTAGCATTGATATATTCTGTTCCATTATCACATCGGATCTTACCAAACATACAATCTTTTCCAAAGTGATACCACATTTCATCAACATACTTTTGAAACATACTAGGCACATCACTTTTCTGGTCAATGGTGTACACGGCTGCGTATTGAGTGAAGTCATCTACAAATGTCACAAACATGGTCCGCTTGTTTCTGAATGATGGTGGAAATCCCATACAAACATCCGAGTGGATCAGTTGCAGAGCCCTTTCTGCTCTATCTCGAGTTTTCTTGCACGGCTGCGCTGTAAATTTAGCTCGCAAGCAATCTTCACAGTTCTCAACATCTTTTGCAAATTTTACAGCCTCTACTTCATTCTTTAGTTCACTCAGTTTACGAAGGTAGCCTACACTAGCATGTCCTAGCCGCTGATGCCATCTAAGTCCATTAGATGCACCCACTTTAATTCGTTTTGCGGCAGAATTGGTTTCAGTTTCATCTTCTGACTTACGTTTGACAACTTTTGAGCTTACTTGATGTGCCACAAACACTGTGCTTCTTTCTATTTTCTCATTCACAAGGAATGAGAGTTTCCATGCACTTTCCACCATGGGAATTCTAAGAACCACATACGAATCACGCTTCACATACGCCATATCTTCTTCAAATAATAGTATGTAACCTTTTGCCACCAGCCTTCTGACTGTCAAGAGATTCACAGAGAAATCTTCATGCGCATACACATTGTCAATGCTATTTTATCACCATCTTCAGACTTTACATACAAATCTCCATACTTTCTTACTTCAATATTGCTACTATTAGCACATTTAATCAACTTGGGCACTTTCAATATTTTCACATCACGCAGCAGGTCAGGACGAGAAATAAAATGTTCAGAGGCACCAGAATCCAACAACATATCTATTTTACCTGAACAATTTTCATGCTTACCTTCCTTAGCAATGTGCGCTTTTCCCTGTTTTCTAGTTTCTTTCTTTTCATCTCGCTTTGAGTATGGACATTTGGCCGCTTCATGGTCAACGCTTCCGCATACAAAACACCGCTTACGTCCACATTCAGAGGCTCTGTGCCCTTGACCCTTGCAGGTGTAGCACACCTGAACGGTTTGTTTCCCAGGCTTACGAGGAGAATACTTTGAACTCGAACTGGTTGGAAGGCGCTGGCGAGATGATTCATACATTCTGTGGTTGGACTTTGACCTGTATGGTTCATTGCTTTGCTTGGAAGCCCCATCACGAAAATGTCTCGACGCATTCTTTCCGAAAGAGATTCACCTGAGAAATTGTACCTCTTCACAGTTTTGTCAAATGAAGTGATATTGTCCGAGACCGACCTCTCCAGGTTAAAACTCCAAGTATTCAAACTCAGCCACGCAGCTATCGCTTCAGCATTGGTCTTGGGTTTACGGAAGTCATTCAGTTCTTTCATAACTGCCTTAACATCACTCACCCCTTCCACAAGGCTTAGGTGCTCGGTATCCAATCTCGACATGATTATAGATTTGGCGAGGGTTGCCCAAAAAGGAACGTCTTCTTCGGATACCTCAGGCATTTCTTCATCCTTCACTTCAAAAATCAAATCGAGGACATCTGCTGCCTCAGCCGCAGCTCTCAGGTGCACCAACCAATCATCAAATTCTACACTACTAGTGAGAGTGGTAGATGGAAACACCACCTTACGATGCTTCCACAAACGTCAAACGTCGAGTGTGCTGTGGGGATAGAGGAGGATCCTCTTCACTATCCTTCTTTTCCAATGCCACCTTTAACTCGTCTTTCAGCGTTGCATTTGCCGCCTCCAGCGCCTCCAACCTTTTCATCATCACAGACAAACCATCATCTCCTGCAACACAAGGCAAGCACATACGAAGCGATAAGCCCTCAGTCCTGACCTTCAGGTTTTCAATCATGCGCATACATAATTTCATTCACAGTATCAATGCCCAGTCAAGGACATCAAGCACTGATCTGATCAAATGATACATACATAGCCTTTGTACAATATACATGCACAACAAGTGTATTTCAAACAAAACAAAAGAAAGAAGAAAAACATCGCGTTTCATTTATTCTTAAGCAATTCATTCAAAGAAAAAAAAATAGGATAACATAAAACAAGCCAGTCAAGAAAAAAGAATGCAAATTCAATTCAGTCAATGATTTGCGCGCACACACATTACTTGCGCTGTGTAAATCTGGTTCTGGATCAACCAACCAGTCAAGTTGTCAAAACATCGAGTACCACAAAGGTTACCCTGTGTAAAGCCGACTTTCACACTTCCATGGATTGTCAATTTGTCACGTACGTTTTCGAACCATCGTCGCGCACTGTAATTGCGCTCAAAGCAACATACTACTACAAATACAACATGCATACACATACATACACCATGCTTTTCTTTCTTTAATAAAGCATTTCAGGTCTTTATGGCCATTTCGGATCGTTATCACGTGTCCGAAGCACGTCGATATATTATTACAACGTACGATCATGCACATACGCATTCACCGCACTGTCTTCTTCGCGATCGTTTTATCATGCCATGCCGGTCGCCATGTGGACGCCGGTTGACCAGAATACGATCTCATATAGATTTCACGAAATTTCGAATAATCTTTTCTTTTCTGCGACGTCGCACTTCTTATTCTAATTCATCTAAACGATCTAATTAATAAAATAAAACCATTCATTGGTTACTTACTGTTACCGTCGATTGACATCTTACTTCTACTTTCTACAGCACGATCGTTATTTATTTCTTCCAGTGTTAGAACACGAACAAAAATATAAAACAAAATACACGAATATAATTCAATATTTTACAAAAAAAAGGAAATACGAAATAACACGAGACATGAACAGCTTGAGCTATAACGAACGAGTGAGTAGAGCGCGGCACGATTTTGGCTGGTCGTTGAAAGGCCCGTGTTACAAGAGCAGTCAGATCGCCAATTCCAATGTTTGGCTTTCAACACCACTCATAAATCTTGTTCAAGTGTTCAAAATTTTCTCCATGTAATGTCAAAGGATGCTCTAATGGATTTCGATGACGCGTACCCTTGAACATGGATTTAACATTAACAATACTCCACCAGTCAACAATAATTCTAATGAAGTCAGCTGTTTCTTCTTTTTTGAAATGCATCAGCGCCGCATGCACAGATTCATTGAAAATTTTCAATACTAATTTCACGTTTTGTTTTTCTTGTGATGTTGGCGCCAGTGATTTCATTGTTAATGTATATGCATACTTGATGATGCGGTTTGCTATCTGTTTTAAATCTGAAAACAATGCAGTGTTATTGACTGGCTGGTCATTATTTTGGTCAAATACAGGATAAATTAATGACTGATTCTTATGGTTGATCCAATTGTTTCAAATGCACTTCAATATATGCACGGTGTCGAAGATGTAAAAAAGCGGCATGAAATTCAAATTCAACGGTGGGCATGGATGAACATATGATGTTCGCAGTTCTGGTGGATCGCAAAAATATGTCATAGCCTTTCCATTGAGGGCATTATTATCCGACGATACAAAAATCACATTGAAACCAATTTCATGAAGCCCAACAATTACTTGATGAATGATTTGATGTAACTCTATAGCATTGATTTTGCGCACAGGAACAATGTGTACTACCAGGGATGGTAAGCCATATAATAAAACTTAAGCTTTCGGCTTAAAACTTAATTGTGAAAAATAAAACTTAAGCTTTTGGCTTATAGCTTAGGAGAAAAAATTAGTTGGCTTAAGGCTGGCTTAAGGCTTAAGCTTAAGCTTATAGCTTAAAACATGTAATTTTGATGAAAATTGAAAATTCTGTGAAAGATTTCTAGGAAAAAAATGTTTTTTGTAGAAAGCTTAGTTTTTGAGATGGAAACGTTGCAAAAAACACAACAAAATATTGATTTTTGTTTCCATGTTAGCTTGTTAGCCTGGTTTCCACATGACTCGTCACAATTTTACTCATTTTTGAATTTTGTGATAGATATTTTCACTGAAGAAAAACAACAATAAAAATAAAAACAGCAATCTTTGTTTTTTTATGAATACAAACCTATAAAATAAAATATCAGTAAACATATGATAATACACAATATCGATAATTACAAAATTTCGATAAATGCAAGCACATTCAGATGTGTGGAGAATTATAAACAATCTTAAAATCGACCGAAATTTGCTTTCATGAACAGTATTTCTTGGATTAGATCTGAACTTAACTTAGTTCGCAAAGAAGAAAATATAAAGCTTAATAAAGAGAACAACCTCTCTACACTCACTTGAGTACCTGGAACTCCATATATTACCTCAGCTACGAGATAAAGATCCGGAAAGACTTCTTTTTTCGATTCCCACCATTCTAGTACACTTTCTTTCACAGAGATGCGCGCTGGTGAAAATGTTTTGCATAGAACCTCAAATTCTGGTACTGTTGCAGAGATAATTTTCAACGTTTTTTGCTTTTCTGCTAACCTTTTTTCGTAACGTTTCTCCATTACCACTTCTGGTTCATCTATACTACTTGCCATAGATTCGGAATCATCTGCATCGCCATCATCATCGTTCTTATCGTCACTTGTTATACCTGATGAAAAAAAGATGTATTGTATTAGTTGAAATGATGAAATTAAAAAAAAAAATTATTCGGTATCTTCACGATTTACTTTTTATTCTCTGGTATATATATGTCAAATGTCTGACTGCAATCGTTTTATCCTCTTCGGTCATCTCAAAATGGAATCTAGGGTCCAAGTACATAGCAGCATTAAAAGTGTCCGAGTTAAATATCATGTCTCGTCGTTGATTTAAATTGTCCAACAACTGTTGACAAAATGGGCTTCCTAAACATTCATAAAATTAAGCGAATGATTAGAATTATGTTCAAATGAATTAATAGAAGTTATTCAATCACAGGTTTTATAGAGAGCTCATAATTATTTATAAACCTACCAAAATCGGCAATAGATAAGTGACACATGTTGTAAAATTTGTATATATCTGTTAACGTGAGATTTTCATTTTGTAATTGCTTCATGGCTATTTTAGCTGGTTTAAGGCATTCCAAAACTTCGTGGATTTCTTCCCATTTATCAGATGATAAAAATAATTTTTTGTTTCCATGATCACCCTCTGACATATCGTTACAAAAAGACTGCAGATCTACGTAGAGTCATTCAAGCATGTCGTACGTGGAGTTCCAACTAAATTAAAATGAACAAAAATTGAAAATTCATTAACTAATTGTTACATACTATAACGGCATAAATTTGGAATAATAATGATCATTTTACCGGGTGATACAATTTAAAATTGGTTTTTTTAAACCAGTTTTTCTGATTAGAATGAGGTTATTTTGAGTTTTCAGTTCTTTCATCACATTACATGCATCCTGTATAATATCAAGGTAGTTTTCATTGATTTCTCTTTCAACGGCATCAAGTTGATTAGCTATTGGAGTATTATTTTTCAATGTATCCGTAACCGCTAATTGGAGCGTGTGTGCGGCACAGCGAACACCTTAAAAATTAGAAAAAATTAAAAATCTTGTAGGTACCTGATACATCGGAATAGGATAATGGAATAGGTACAAATATTTTTACATATCAGATAAGAGATACCTACGAATATGATATTATAATAGTTTAGGTACTAAAATGTGTAAATTTCCTTACTTTGAATGTTCTGTCCATCCCAATTGTTTAAAATATTGTCAACTATCTCATCACTACCACTGGTCAGACAATTATGTTCACCCTCTTCCAATTCGTCTTGGTTCATCTGCTCATCACAAATGATACACTTGTTGAAATCTTCACTTAGAAGCTTTACTGCTTTAATAACATTCGCTCCATTATCAGTGGTTATACTGTATATTTGCTGTACAGTTATATCAAATTTTGTTAATTCTTGAAGTATTACGTTTTTCAAGTTGTTACCAGTATGTCTCGTCAACAATTCCACTGCACCCAATGTAAACACATGGATTTTTCCATCTGACGCGAACTGTACATTAATTCCTAAGAATGATTGATCATGCTTCGTGACGCAATCTACTTTAACACAAAGTAGTTTATTTTCAACCAATTTCTTCAGTTTATTTTTTAGTTTTTCGAATCGGTCGTGTATATAATCCTTGATATTTTTTCTATTAATAGTCAACCCAAAAGCTTCCAAAATCGGCGTAATATCTTCTTCAATCCACTATCATCTATAATTGTTATCGGCCTTCCATTTGTTGTCACCAACTCAACTAATCCATCAATAAAATTATCTTTGTTCAATGGGACAGATATCACTTTCTTTGGAAAGAATGACAGCATGGTTTTATGATTCGTTGGTTGATTTGTATTTCCTTCACCTTTACCTTTACACGACTTTTTAGCTGGCGGATATGAATTTCCATCACCTGTTTTTTTTTTTTTACTATCTTGTGCTAGTTTCTCTTGATTTTCTAAAAATTCTTTGTATTCCTTCTTGTGAAAAGCTTTTAGGTGATACTGCAGATTAGATGCTTTATTACCCTGAAAGAAATCATTCAATTTTCAATTTTCATTTTACAATTTTAAAAATTTGACTAATTTGAATGAACGTGAGATGCTTACTGTAATCACAGCATTACAAGTTGATTTCGACTTTGATTTTCCATCATTTCGGCCATTATCATCTCCTGATTTACTCTTCTCTTCACTCTCACAAATACACACACTTTCATTTGTTTGTAAATCATAAGTGAAATAGTTTCTAACAGAGCTACTTTTATGCTTCGGCATGGCTTTTAAATTACTTAAGAAAATTACGAACAATATTATGAAGCTAATTTATAACAATATGAGAAAATGTGAAGGGAAATGTGTCGGAGCGAGTTAATAAAAAGCGGGAACGAGAACGAAGATATTATTTTCAATATTTTTAATCAGCTTCACCCTTCAGTCAGTCATAGTCATAGACCATGAAGACATGGTGCATAGCCCACATAAGTAGCGCCAACGCCAGTAACCAATGCCAGAATTGTAATTTGTAATTTGTAATCTCAACAATCTCGTAAATATGGTAAATACCAGTGTTGTAAAATGTAATTTACAAATTTTACAATTGCCATTTGCAGAATTTAAAAAAAAGGAAAAAACAAATAAAAATGTGAATTAAGCGATATTTAAGCCAAAAAAATAAAACTTCAGCTTAGCTTAAGCTTATGAAATACAAAAATGATACAGCTTAAGCTTGAGCTTAATTGATCAATTTATTGGCTTAATACGGCTTATGGCTTAAGCTTAAGGCTGGCTTACCATCCCTGTGTACTACTTCTTTAAAGCTGGAAAGAATACTTCGTATCATGAACATAAATGCAGTTTTAGCAGCTTCAGGAGTGTTGTAAGCACCACCAACAATACATCCAGCCTTATAGTCCAGCACTGGTTTCAAGTGAATCTCATCCATCATTAACAAAACTAATTTGTCATTATCTTCAACAGTCTTGAATCGATGTTTAAATGTACTCTAAGAAGTCTTCATTACAAGGATTTGTCATTTGCTGAGCACACACTGTTCTCAACGTACGCGGAGAAGGCAGAATTAAAATATTGGAACTCCGAAGAAAATTATATGCATGCGGAGAAATCGTATGAAATAAGCATGCAAAAATCATAAATTCGCAGTTATACCGGTACCTTCGTGGATTATTAAGCATTAATAACTCCAACTGATAGGACATAAACGTCACAAGTTTGGCTTTGTATGTATCATCATTTAAAATGAAAAGTTCACGAGCAGATTCCAACATATTCATCGCGTTTTTTAAGCGTGATTGTATCGCATTGTCAGATTTTGCTGGAAGTTTAAGATGAGCAGCAACCTTCATTAAAATATTTTCTCGTCTGTTTTTATCACTAATTTTCATCGGAAAATTATCCTCCCCAATTTTATAGACCTCGGATTTGTCATCATAATTTCGAATAGATAAAAATTGATCGATCACCACCGAATACAACACTTTTGGAAATGGGTCATCCCCAATTTAAAAAAAAAATCACTTTTTTTTCCACATTTTAGAATTTCGTAATCCGCATTCCTAATTTGATTTTAAAATTCTAAATTTAATTTTTCACAAAATTCCCCAAACGTTGAAAATTTTCTTTCGGATATATAGTTTTCGTGTGTTGCAATACTTTCATGCAATATTAAATCGAAATTTTGCTGTTCTTTTTCATTTTGTTTTTGTTCTCTGCTCTTCCTTGTGTTCCCTGTACTTGAGAGGTAGCTAGGACAGTTCGGTAAAATCTTTGGAACGGTTCCTGGCCTCAGTATAGGTCGACAGAAGTCATTTTTAACGATGTCTTCTTTTAAAAAATGCAATTCACAAACCTAGTAAATGAAATAGTACATTTATCTCCAGTATTAAATATTATATTTTCTTAAACAAGAAAGATAAATGCTTGTTTGTGCCACTGAGCAATCAGCGAGAGGCGCATAAAGTAGGGGAGACCCGTGTACCCAGGAACGATTTTCAGTTTTATGACTGTAGAAAATAGGAATTATATATATTTTTTAATGATCACATATCTTACGAAAAAACAATTTCTTCTTTTGATCTTCGATGAAAATGCTCTAGCAAAAATCTGAAACATGTTTGAAAAAACTTCGAGTTAAAATATAATAAATATGAATGCAGGTATTGAATTGTTGTCCACACACCCAACATGTACAAAGTGAAATCTGAGCAGTAATGAAAATTGAAACATTGTTTTGGGAAAGTCGATCATTAGGATGTAAAGGCTCATTTATAATGGCACTGAATTTTTCACTGAAAGTTTCACAGAATAGCTGAAGACTGGTTTTCAATGAATGTGTGTTTATAATGGCACAGAATTTC
>FIZR01024919.1:0-10987 GCA_900060175.1 Ferrisia virgata | reverse complement strand
ATATTTTGCCGCCACAGTCTGCAGCCTATATAGCTTGTGCGGAAATCCGTCACTGAACATCACTCGAATCGACCACAAAAGTTTTGTCGTCTCAAAAGGAGGGCATCATTCATAAAAGACCAGATCAATTTAAAGTTTGAGAAAAAACGAAGATGAAGATGAGGACGAGCGAGGTCGATGGACGCGGAGGCGACAAATATATCGAATACGTCAAAGCGATGAAAATTAATTACCGTGCTACCTAAAAAGCTTATATAGGTAGTATTTCAATTAACGAGGAGGATAAACTTGTGCGAGGTTTTCGTTTGCCAATGGCTGCCATTGCAAAGAGCCACCAGTGATGTTGGAATTGATTTCGTTATCGTCGGTGAATTCCTATTTTTCAAGATGAAGGCGCGAGTCAATTGCTCCCAAACAAAAATCCTTAAGTATATCGTCGAAGTACATCGACGATAATTTGACAATATTATTCTTTAAAAATTACTACGACGTCGTCTTCTATTCAATTTCTTCTTTCTAGCTTTGTCCTTCGTCGTTTTTTTTTTTTTTTTTGCTTCCAAAGAGCAGAGTATCTGGCCTATTTTACCGCCAGCTTCGTTTCAGCCTGTTGTTAGTTCGATAATCATTCGTATTTGGTAGATAGGTAGGCAGGTAGGTAGAGGTATACGTAGACGTAGATGAAACGAGGAAGGAGAAATACCCTTTTAGAAAGGCACTTTTCTTCTTATAAAAACGTGAGATGATACCTATCGAGATAAGAATTAATAGCTTCGTAAATTCTGGCCGAAATTTTTGACAAAAGTTATAAAAACTCGTATTATCTGATTGAATCGTCGATTTCACCTTCACCTTTACTTACCATCGCTCGATTCCGTCCCTTTATTTCTCCATCGTTCTGTCTCGATTTCCTTTCTATTTATTTTCCATCGTTGGTTCTTTATAAGTTCGCACTTCCGTTGCGTCGCATCACGTCCTTCACTTGTACGTGTAATACCTGCTGCTGATGCTATAAAAAGAATAAAGAGAAAAAAAAACACAGCTTCCCTTGCTGCACGACCACTCTGTCCGAAGATTATTATATAAATAGTACGTTCGTACGTATTTATCGAGAGGTTTTTTTTTTTTTTTTTTTCTTTCTTTCTTCGTATTTTCATCTTTTCTTTACTTTATTTTTCCGAGATCCCAGAACGTAGCGTAGTTTGTTTGTATGAAGATGTCATTTTTAGCTGTCACCAAAACGCTTCGAAATGAATGATTTTTTTTTTTTTTTTCACCGTTCGCTCGTTCGTTCTTTATTCTTTTCTTATTTATAATTTACTTCCTGATGACGAACGTGCCAGAAGAATACCACCTCCTACCTAATTGTTTTGTTTTCGGTTTAATTTGCTGTGGTGTAATGTTTTCTAATTTTTCTCTCGAGTGAAAATTATTTTCCATGATAGTTGATTGGATTTTTATGGAAAAGGAAGGTAAGGGGTGATTTGCGAACTGAATGTAAATATACGTAGACAATTGAATTTTATTATTTTATACGGCTTATGCATTTGTATAGCCGTTTTCCAGTTATAAGGATGTTGTCACTATCTTGAGATATTTCAATGCCCGTGCCCAGTGGAGAAAATTAGTCGAAGTTGTGTTCCATTCGGTTGTATTTTTAACTATGTACAATAGAAATTCAAGGGCAATTCTTTACCTTGAATTTAATTTTTTGGTATTTTTCCCCTCCTCCTATGTCTTTGCGTAAGAAGATATTGATATTAAATTTCGTAACAAGCTAACGAAAGTGACGTGAATGTCGAAATATGGGTACCATTGTTCTTATTTTTTTTCCAGTCGAGAAATTTAAATTTGAAGTCGTTTTGACCTTGAAATCTTTTGTATAAACGATATGAATACCTAACAAATTCTCCAGTTTGGTCTACTTTTCTTACAAATCATTTTTAGCGAATGAAACCGAATTACTTATCAAATGTTAAATTTTGAATTTGTCAGTGTTCAATGATCAATTTTTTTAGCCTGCTGATTTTCTATGTCGTGTTGTCAATGAAAACAAAACTAATAGGGTCTATCGACCCGAGACTGATAAGACAGAGATATCAACAAAATCCGTTATAGGGCCCTAGAAGACCATTACGACCAATTTTGGCCCATGTCGGATATTTATTTTTATTTTTATTTTTTATCATTTGCTCAGCTCGATACCGATAAAAAACTATCAAAATTGGGAAATGTGCTTCGATTGGCAGTGGATTTGATAATCTGGAGTGAGAATGACGTAGAATCAAAATTCAGTTGCGCCCAAATTTGGGGCAGAGGATGCTGAGGAGCTAAAATCATCAAAATTGTTACTTTTTATCCGATCGATAGACAATCCGTAGTTGCATAACATATCCAAAAACCAGCCTGGTTTCTCCTTTTTGGCCTTGAAAAAGGTCTGTTTCTACCCTGTCTAACCTTCAAATTGAGCGTGGGTGTGTTGAAATTTACTGTGTAGACTTGGTAGGGGCTATAAATATGCTTTTTGGGGATCGCAACTCATTAGCCTCATTGCCTCTCTCTCACAGGCCCAAAAATGTAGTTTACAGTCGATGTTCCTTATTTTTCAAGTTCGTTTCCAGCAAAACTTTCCTCCAAATTGAGCTAGGAAGTTTAAATTTGGTATGTAGATTTAGTTGAGGTTTTAAATGTGTTGAGAGGGGGGTGTCAGTTGACTTTTCAGCCTTATTTCACCCCTTCACAACCACGAAAAAATGTTTTACCGTTTTTCCTTATTTTTTGAGATGGTTTCTCGCATATTTCTTCCCCCCCTCGCCTCCAAATTGGGTCAGGAAATTGAAATTTGGTATGTAGATTTAGTATGGGTTTTTTTTTGTATCCGCTCGCCGAACCGAAGAAGGTAGTTTTTTGGTCATTTTAAAAATTTTTTGGATGGATTCTCACTTACCCCTTCTCCCTTTCACAATTGTGCTAGAAAGTTAAAAGTTGGTTTGAAAATTTAGTGTAGGCCTTAGATGTGCTTTTTGGCAGTGTTGATTTTTTAGCCACATTACTCCTTGTCCTTCTCCCCTTACCCCCGAGTGGGAAAAAAGTTCGCTCTCAATTTTTACAATTATATTATTACACGAAATTCAGACTAGTTTTTTTTTTTAGATAGAAAATTTTTAAAAAGTTTGAAAAAAAAACGTAAAAAATAGATTCATAAATTACATACTTAAATTGTAATGAAGTAAAGTAATGACTGAGGACGAATAAGTCACATGAGCGAATGCACGTTTTATCCAATATTAATTATGTAATCTTCGTTATGTCCCATGGACTCGTTACGTGTTCTATAAAAACAAAAAAATTAAAAATCAAATCCCGGAACAATGAGAGGTGACTTAATTCATGTCAAAACAACCCAGATCTAACTTGGGGGCTCTCTATATTATTTTACCTATGAAATTTTCGCAAGTTCCTCTCGATGGTTTGGCGAAGCAGGACCGTAGCCAAGAATTTTTTTTCCAGAAGGGAGAGTGAACTTTTAGAAGTCAGTAAATCAGAGAAGATGAAATACAGCTCCCCTCACCCGTGGCAAATTTTACCTTTGTGACGACTTACCCCTCCTCACCCATTTCTCAAATCCACTTATGTTTGTTATCCAATAAGTAAATCGTGCAGGCGCCCATGGAAGAATATTCATGCTTGTTTTGAACAATCTGTTTTCGAAATAAGATCTCAACACCCCGGCTGGGGGGGGCATAGGGGTTCTCAATTTTGGTCAAAATAATGAATGTTCCTGAATTTGTGCGTGTGGATCTGGATGTATTGCTTAATTTTTTCCATTTGGGGAGAGGGAGTATTTTGATCATATGGGGAAGGGGATGCAAAGATGTCCGAATAAAATAAAAGCCAATATATAAGCTCAACGACCCCGAATTAGTAACAATCGGTATGTTGCTTCGTTTTTACATTGTGGTAATTTTTTTAAGATTTTTAAATGGTACTTTGAAACCTTTGTTTTCATCGAGCTTTTTTTTTTGAAAAGATTATCTGTGAATTTTCAAAATTTCGCTTATCAATTTCCAATTTTTGTTTCTGGTCTTTATAAAACTGTGCAAACAGTTTCACCTCTAGTTTAACCCATCTCGATGTATGAATGGCAAAAAATCACAACTGTTGGAAAATTTCAAAGATAACTCCAGCTCGTCCCTCCACCACCCGAAATGTCAGATCCAAAATTACCCTAATTCATTCTCTAGATCTCCGAGACACCGAGAGAAACTTGAATAAAATTTTGAATGAAATTGAATGACAGATTTGGTTGTCTTGACATGGAATAAGATGACTTAATTAGGTATAAAATATAAGTAAGTTCGTTATGTTATTTCATAAAAGTGGACGAAGACGTGCAGTAATACCAAATACATTTACACCCACAAAACATAGGCCTTAAAAATGGAAAATCTCACCTCGTTTCTTGTTCATTCGCGTTATGCCTGATGCGCGAGTGTATTTCAAAAATACCGTAAAGAACTCCGAGTATGAAAAATATCACCGAATATAAAACGAGCTGAAAAATAAATTGAATAAAGAAAAAAAAAGGAGGAAAGGTGTATCAATAAAATCTACCGAATTTATAAATCAATTTTGAATAAATTATGTACCATGTAAGAACTCACCGTCGGAAGGAAGTACCTCGAAACAAGTCTGTGCAATATGTGAGCTAAAAATGTATTGAACCCTATAACCAGAGCATAACTATTTTTCGGAATTATTTTAATAATTTCCCATCTGTAAAATGATGTAAGATTTATGATTTTTATCATATGTGACGCAATTCTGAAATTACAAATGTGCATAGCTTATTATGGAGTCCTTACGTAGCAATAGTGAGAAATAATTCTGCCACCAAGCAAGCTAATCGAAAGTTGCTAGAGTAGAATAAACGCGATAAATAGAAATATTGAAGTGTAATCAACAATGCCAATGTGAACGATACCAAGCTGAGAATCCAGTCACCTTTCATTTCCCATTTGGTTGGCTTGTTTGAGAAAATAATTAATAAAGCAACACCTGAGTAAAAAATCATATAAATATACTGGTAGACTTTACCTCTTGTGGGTATAGGAAGTGTATGGAATTAAAATATACGTGAAGGGACATACTTAATATGATATATGCGACATATGTTAAAGGGTAATAGCCCATCGAATATTGGTACCAATCTAATTGCGAATCATCTTCCTAAATTTTAAAACAGAAGCAAATCGTTATGAAAGTAGTAGTACATAGAATTTAAAAAATATTCAAGACTTACTCGAGCGATTAAAAATGCAGCGTATAAATACCATATAGACCATTTTAATACGTTGATATTTGTGTAGGCTGTTTTGAAATTATACCACAGATTATCGTTATTTGGCTTATTGAGCTGAAAATTTCAAAAAGATGATTTTCAAATATACGTATTCGTGCGTACATATTTATTTGTACCTACGTGAATTATTGTATGAAGTGGGCGAATACAAGTTACATTTATGTACGAGTATTTCTATATCACCTTGTTGGTTTCGGAATTGCCATTAGAAGCCAATTCCACTTCTTCTGTTACGTCCCTTATGTTGTTAGATGTCGTAGAATCCACCGAAGGCAGAAGGAATGAACACACAAGTGCAGAACATAGCACAACTATGACGTGATAAAAAAAAAAAAATTAGTTTTTCCCTCATGAAATAAAGATGATGTGTATAAATGAATAATGAATAATAATTCAAAGGGAAGCTCTACAGATCAAAATTAAAAACTTTTAGCAGCTTCAAAAAATATGAAGATGATGAGAAATTAGCTGTAGAAATAAGATAAAGAAGATTAAATTGACTAATAATCACGAAAAAAAAATTTAAAAAAAATGTATTTGACTTGGCTAAAAATTGTCTTAATGGTCTTCTAGGACCCCAAAACGGATTTTGTTGATATTACCCCTCTCATCCGCCGTTGGTCAATAGACTGTGATAGCTTGGTTTTCACTGATAATATGACATAGAAAATCAGGCTAAAAATTGACCAAAAATCGATAAAAACCATTAAAAATTGTTTAAAAATTAAAAAAAAAAAACGGGTAAAAAAATGCCAAAATGATGAAAAATATGAAAAAAAACTTTACAAATCATCAAAAATTGAATAAAAATCTAACTTTCAACAACTTTTAATGTTTTTTTCATGTTTTTTATCAATTTTTTGCATTTTTAAAAAATGTTTGTCACATTTTTATTCAATTTTTACTATTTTTTCAACATTTTTTCGTGATTTTTGGCCAATCTTCGGAGTTTGTTACACAGTTTTGCCAATTTTTTACACAACTTTCGATGATTTTTAACGATTTTTTTCGTATTTTAGGTAAATTTTCTGCATTGTTTTAAATCAATTATTATCAAATTTTTAAGCAATTTTCAAAGATTTTAAACGATTTTTAGGCAATTGTTACTTGTTTTCCAACAATCAGCATTTTTTACAATTTTTTGCCAATTTTTTACCCAATATCCAATGATTTTTTATCCAATTTTCGATGAATTCTGACGATCTTTTCCTATTTTATACACATTTTCACATGGTTTTCGAAAATTTTGTTAAATTTTCTGCATTTTTTACAATTTTTTCTTATTTTTGGTCAATTTTTACTCATTTTTCAAACAAATTTTGTGAATTTTGATGAATTTTTTGTTTTTTTTTTTACAAGTTTTGTTTATTTTTCAATTTTGTGCGGAACAACATTTTATTGTGGCAAATGCCTGATTCCAGCAGCACATGAGAAGATTATATACGTTGAGATCATGTGATGGTCATATCAGAAACCAGATCGACTACATCTTAATTCAAAAGAAATGGAAATCGCCGAATTTACGCACCAAAACTTATCTATGAGCTGATGTAGGTACAGATCATCAGTTACTGGTGGCAGGCTTCAGATTACACCTACGCTCACAAAGGTTGCAGAGAAAACACCGAACTAGCCTCACAGATTCTGAGTTGAAGACCTGCATGAATAACATAGACCCAGTCTCTATGTGGAAAAACGTGAAAGCAGACATCATTCATGCACGCGCAGCAATAATAAGAGAAAGAAGTTCAGGGGTAAATAAACGACTGCCTTGGATCACAGAGGACACTTTGAACGCAATAGAACAACGAAGACTGGCCAAGTGCAATGAAAAAGAGTATCGCTTGCTGAACAGAAAAGTTCAACAATGCTGTAGAAGGAACTGAGAAGCATAACTGAACCAAACCTGCAATGAAATCCAAGAGCAATCTGATGATACGACAAATTACACCAGATTTCAAATCAAGAACTCATGAAATCAAGGAGGATGATGGGACAGTAGTATGGGTTTGTCCTGACATCCTAGATAGTCAGAGAGATTACTGCAAGCTGCTGTGTCAACATGAAGATGCTGAGTTCAGAAATGATATTATCCCAGCGGTGCAATGACCAATGAAGAACTACCTATCATGATTGACAAAGTTTGGGAGGCTATAAAAGCGATGAAGATACGAAAGGCTCTCAGATCTGATGTGATAGAAGCAGAAATAAGGCAGACACTTGCATAAAGGCAGTCGAGATGGCGTGACACCTATGTGATGGAATATGGAGACATAGGAAGTGACCATCTGAATGGTAAGGGTCTGTACTGATTCCTATATACAAGAAAAGTGATGCAAGAAAATGCTCCAATTATTGTACATTCGCTCTGATTCCTCATGCCAGCAAAGTAATACTTCGTATCACCAATAATGGGCCGAAGGTCTTTCTACTTAGGCAGATACCATTAGAGCAAGCTGCTTTCATGCCTGGAAGTGGCAAAAGAGAACAAATTCTAAATGTAAGTCGAGTCATTGAGAATTGCAGAAAATTTAATGCACTGCTGTATTTTGCTTCATAGATTATGATAAAGCTTTTGACTACTTGAACTAGAAAAGACTGTACGAAATATTAAAAGGAAATGGATGTTCCTACTCTCATTACGGAGTTGGTAAAATTGCTGTACGAATGCAACTTGATACTGGTGAAGAATTTAGTAACTTTCGGACGGAGAGAGTGAGATAAGGTGGCATTATGTCTTCCGTGCTCTTTAATGTATATGGTGAATATATCATGCAATGGCCACTCAAAAGCGGGAATAGAGAGTTTTGGTTGGTGGCAGAAAAATTTCAAATCACAAATATGCAGACGACGCTACTCTGATAGCAGCACATGAAGAGAAGTTGGCGGAGCTAATCAATCGAGTGAAAACAGTGAGCAAAGAACTGGGACTTCGCATCAACGCTTTAAAGACTAAAGTTATGGGTATAAGATCGGGCTGGATGCCTTGCAGAGCCTGATGTCCTGAAAGAATTTGAAAAGGTCAACACTTTTGTTTACTTGAGCTCTACTACAGAGGCCAATGGTAGATCTTCGGTTAAAATATGCCGCCGAATTGCTTTGGGAAAATCAACAAGACCAGATTACAGAATATCACATGTAATCGAAAGATATTCAAGGAAACAAGCCAGAGGCTAATCAGAGCCCTTGCATTTCCTATCTTTTTGTATGCAGCAGAAACATGGACATTGAAGGAAGATGACAAAAGAAGAATAGATGCATGTGAGATGTGGAGTTGGAGAATACTGAAGATCCCATGGACAGAGGGAAGGAAAAACAAGTCAATCGTTGAAGAACTGCTGCCATGCTGCCACCAGTAAGGCTGAGCATTCTATGTGAGAAGCGTATCATTGGATATTTTAGACACGTGGCCAGAAGGAACGAGGAGAATCTAAAAAAGGACATTCTCTTCGGCAAAGTATTTGGTTCAAGAGAGACATGAAGATCTCGCACTAGCTGGGCCGACACAATAAGAGAGCGAATGGGATCAGTCGCAGGAACGTGATGAATGGCGTTCTTTGTTGGCAGCAGTATAGTCGTGATGACTGTTCCCTTTTGATGATGAGACCACAATAGAAACCATGTATTTCACTCTGCGAAAAAAATTGGACAGGTTGGTATAAATTGTAGATTTTTTCACCTCCCCTCTACCCCCACCCCACCCTAGAAGTTGGCTTCGCTGTGTCCCTGGCTAAATATAAATATTTGATATATCTGCGTAAGGTCACATTTGTTCATACATTTTGAATATAACTCGAAACTAAATGAATATATTTACTCGAGTTGGTAAGCATAGGTATGATTTTCATCTGAGGCCGTAATATGTATGCATAGAACTGCGCCCAGCATTTACTGGAAAAAGCTCCCAAAATGGCGGATATCCTAACATATGCTGTAATCTTCGGATACTGAGATTTATCTTGTATTTTCGCGTACAAATACGCATCGCTGGCTAAAGTTGCCGATTGAATGAACGCTTCAAAAGCAAATTCAGCCTGACAGAGTATAATTTAGATACGTTTTAATATTATTGTTTGGTCAAGCAAATCAAATAATTACCCAGTAATAAATAAATTCACTTACTAAAATTACAATATCGTAGGCTATGAAGAAAAATAATACGTATGCTATTACGGTAACGATGGAACTCAATATGATGATCGATCGATATCGAGAACGATCTGTCGTTAGTAATAAAATCAACAGAAAACCGGTATAAAAATTCGAATCGCTGCTGTTGCTCAAATTCAATGTAAACTGAAATCAATTTCAATATTTTACAAAATTATTCGGTAGATAGCGTGAGCTAAGCTGAGAATATTGTACGAGTATATTCGCAAAGTTGTACTTACTGGTTCTCTGGATGAGAAATACTTCTGCAGGTCAACACTACCGGTCGCATAAATCGTAATGTCGTAAAGACGAAAAGTTCGTAAGAAAGTCAGTGCGCAAATTATCGATAATGGCGACAAATTCATCGCGCTGTTTTTCTATGTGGTAAGATAGACGTAGAATATTATAGGGGGGAAAAAAACCACAGCTAATTTAGTTATATATCGAACGACTATCGCAAACACGATTGAATCTCGAGTTAAGTATGTTTGTATGTTGGCAGCCGCTCCCATATTGTGCATTATAAAAAATAACCTTCGAATGAATATTTAGTAATCTGAAGTGGTTACTATCTGTGACTTGAACCAAAACACTAATATGTATTTGACTTATCATTTAGGTTGTGTGTAGTATACGTGCTCTAGGTAGCTTTAGCTATGGCACACGTTTCGCGATTTATATCAAAAAAAATTATTTTTAACTTTTTATCTATTTTATTTCATTTAGAGAAAAATATTATTCTTCTCTCTCATTAGAAAACGTAAGCGGAGATACATTGTTTTATGTATCATTAAGTAATTTTTTTACACCCATTGCTTGTTTTGATGTAACTTATTTTGGAATTGATATCTCGAAATACATTGCATGAAATGAGATATTCTGTGAGTTGATGTTTGTATTTGTTTTTTTACACTACTGAGAGTGTATTCGTAGATTATTTAACCATGAGACATGAAAAAAAAAAAACAAAAAACAAAAAACATCGCAATGCATTGCTTTTTGAGGCTGATTTTTCGATGCGAATTATCCATTCATGAAATGAAAAAAGGGACGCTTGTATGTTTTTTCTTAAGCAGTGGGAGTGTGGAAGGAAATCTATAAAAGGAACATCGGGTGTTCTGCATTAACCTCGCCATCCTTACAGTAATGATAAATCAACTCATCTGACTGACATGTATAATGGTTAGCATGCCCTAAAAATCGAAGGGACTGAGATACGCTATTTCAAAATTTCATTTTCACCCAAACCTGCCAACCTGCCGTCCAACTTGAAAATTCTTGGAATAAAAACTAAAAATGTTATAAATTTGCTGTTTGCTCCAGAACATTGTGTATGCTCTTGAGTATGTTTGTTTGTTTTTTTTTTTTACTTTTTTATTATACTGGGCGTGTATAATTGCCAGGATTGTTACGTCCAGTGTCGATTGCTAGATTTGATTATTTATTTTGATTTTGGAGATGAAGGAAAGGAATTTG
>FIZR01024918.1:0-12543 GCA_900060175.1 Ferrisia virgata | reverse complement strand
GAGAGAGAGAGAGAGAGAGAGAGAGAGAGAGAGAAAGAGAGACGAGAGATGGTGGAAAAAAAAAAGAAAGTGAAATCGTTGCCAACGGCTTTCAATTCTTAAGCCAAGAAATTTTTCCAACGAAATAGTATATATATATATACATATAAGATATGTAAAAATGGACGTCGGCGTCGTTCGTCGGTCGCTTGTATAGTTTTCGATTTTACCCTCTTTATACCCCTTTTCTTAATTTAGTATATACAGAATACAGATTAAGTATACCGAAATATACGTACATATATTTTATGTAAAGTATACATACACACGTTCACGAGTACGAGTACGAGTAGTAGTAGTAGTAGTAGTAGGCCATTGCCATATGCGGTACAGTACCACACTTTTCGAATTAAAATTGTTTTCGAAATACTTGGAAACGGGTATAGCTCCCCCTCCCCCTCCCCCCGTTATACCCATCGCTCGGCACAGCTTCAGTTTGTGGTCTAAATTCTGATGAAATGTGCTGCTAGACTGTCGAGAGGAGTCGAGGCAAGCGTGAAATATGCGCGAGTTGGCTTTTTAATTAAGCATCCGTGCACGCATCCAGTATAGAAATTAGTCTACACAACTTTTTTCAAAACAATTAAACGGCCAAGAAAATCTGTCCACCGGGGTCAGCGACCGTCACACGTCTTCGTGGTAATGATTGACGCACTCTTAATAACTCACTACGATTATACTGTTATACCTAAAAGCGAAGGCAAAAACTTTGATAATTTATTTTCATTCGTCGGCAGTCGATAAAATTAGGGAGCAGATCGCACAGCGTACCTACCTATGTATATATGTGTATACCTGTAAGTACATACGTTAGTCAGTATTGGCAGACTTAATTCCCTCGGTTGGGTACGCTGATAAATTTTATATACTGCCGCGGATTACGACCGCAGGTCGTAAAATCGCTCCGATGATGGTGCTTCTTCTCTTATCAACTCAAATAATTAACCAAACGAATGTATAAACAATTAGCATCTTTAAGGATGGTCGTGTGTTGCGCACTCGAACACACACATCGATGGTAAATAAAAATTCGAGAGCAATTTTTCGACTTTAAATGGGCGCATTTTTCTACCTCCACTCTAAAGATAAGTTAGATAATTGATTTCCCGATTTAAAACAGTCTACACACAACGAATAATAAATTAACGAAGAAGGGGGAGGGGGGTGATGACATAAGAAATTAAATTTTTGATACAAAACAGCAGCAAATCGATATTTGCTTTTTTCACTAAAATTGAAATTATTTTCTCGTCAGTCTCGTGCAGACCAAAATCATTCAAATTCTGTCCCTATGCTCGGTTCAGCATTACAAGGAAGAGACAAGACAGGAAATAATCTCAGATTAATATTTTGCTACGTCAAAATTTTTGAGGAGGGGGGGGGGGATGTGTGAAAAAAATCCTCAACAAATTAATAGAAAAGCTGGGTTTATCATCATCACAAGGAAGTGATGAGACTGAGAATAATTTTTAATCGATATTCTTGTAGGTCAATATTTTTTATAAAAAAAGGACAGGCGTTGGCGCACAAAAAGGGGTGACCACCGAGCTATGCCCCCGCTATTGGCATGGGAAAAGTTGAAAGTTTTTTACATTTACGCTGAATTTGATATCAAATCGTTAAAAACGTACTGATATTTTACAAAAACTTCGAAAACTGAACTCACGAAGTCTAAGAAATTCAATTTTTATGGCATCGAAATGCCATTTTTTCAGAATTTTGTCCTAGTTGCGCTTAGTCCTTCAAGTTTAGCTTCCAACCCCCCCCCACCCCCACAACCATGTCCTTAAAACACTTCAGGAAGTTCTAATGGGGACGGAGAGGAAAATGGTGAGAAAAATCACTGAAAATATTTTCACCACACAAATGGGGATAACTCGAAAAAAAATCTCAAAATTTTTTCCCCATCACGAAAAAATAATTTAAAAAAAGTCAGGTTTCTCTTAAAAAAGGCAAAATGTTTTAAAAAAAAACGTTCAAATTGTGATTTTACAATTCAATATATGGATAAAAAAATAACTCAAAATGTCATTTAACAATCAAAAATTGTAAAAAGTCGAGAAAAAATTTAAATAAAGGTAATTTTTTATCATTTTCTATACGAAATGAAGAGGAAAAAAACCTCAAAATGTAGCTCAAAAAACTAAAATGAAAAAAATGTAGTTCAAAAATATCACAAAAATAGTGCAAAATTGAAAAAATTAATGAAACAACCTATCAAAACGACTTTTAACAAAAATTCAGAAAAAAGTTAAAAAGTCAAAGAATTCCTAAAAATTTCATTCTGCGCCGCAAAAATCACAAAAAATTGAAAAAAAATCATAACACACGTTAATTTTTGGCTTTCCACATGTAAAAATTACTCAATATGTCATTTCACAATTCAAGCGTTGCAAAAAAGTGAGAAAAATATGCAAAAAATGGTAATTTTTCTTTTTTAACGTGTAAAATGATGAAAAAAGAAATTTCAAAATGACAGTCAACATTTCAAAAAAAGGTCAAAAAAATGAAAAAATCCTTTTAAAATGTCACTTAACGACTAAGAAATCGAAAAAAAATGTTAAAAATGTTGATTTTCGATGTACAGGAAAAAATCATTCAAAATGTCATTTTACAGCATTTAAACATTGTAAAAAATCGAAAAAAGTCTTCAGAAAAAAAAAAAGAAAAAAGAAAAAAAAAGTGTAAAATAATGAAAAAATTTGTTCAGAAAGTTATTTCACAGCCCAAAAAATATCATTTAAATACCTAGGAAAAAAAATTGAAATAAAATCCTCAAATAGCTATCGTAAAAATTCTTGCATTTTACGTGTAAAAAAATAATAAAATTTCATTTCAAAAACTCCAAAATCTTCAATATTTCACTTTAAATGAGTACATTTATGGAAACAAAAATTTACATGTCATTTTAACGACTGAAGAAAGGTAAAAAAGTGAAAACCTGCTCATATACATCTAATTTCACCCTTTTAAGGAATGAAATAATGAAAAAAAATTATTCAAAATGTCATTTTAAAGATGCGAAAGTATGATAACAACGAAATAACTTTTTACAAATGGCCAATTCTCATTTTTGAGGATGCAAGATGGCGGATTTAATCCTGCTAGGACCCCCCCCCCCCCAAAAAAAAAACAACGAAGAATCAAAAAAATCACTTTTTTTATAATTTTAAAATTCTACAAACGAAAAAGAAAACAAAAAACAAAAAAAAATTTCTCATAGCTTTAGGTCGTCACTTTATCATGACTTTGATGACTCACTACGCTGTCTGAAAATTTTATTCACTCCAAAAAAGAAATACTACAAAACGAATCGAGTACCCAAACGTGTCATTATAAGCCAATTTGTAAAAAATTTTTTTTAACCCTTTCAAAAAACTACAAGCTTTTCCCATCATTGCCTAGGCTAGCGGCCTCAATCTGGACAGTCCTCTGGCATCGGCAATAAACGTGTAGGAAACAGCCACCAAGACTTACCCATATATTCAAAAGCAATTCGTCATCATACATTACGCAAGTATAGCAAAATTCAGGCCCCCTTCACACCTACCAATCTACCCACCGAGTAATATTTTTGTCACGGTACGATCTACTACGTCCAAAACAAAAAGACAATTTGGCAAAAAAGTTATTGCAAAAAAAAAAAAAAAAAAAGTACACAACACGATAACATTTTAGCCACCGAAGAGAAGAGAAGAAGCAATGACGAATGCATTTCGTATACATTATTTAATACTTTACACACGTTGTTTATTCGTTTGGTTGGCACAGACATACACACATCGGGATGATCGGTTTATGGAGGAGAAAGGTCGACGGGCATTGGGGCACATCACGATTTGTGTGTGCGTTTTTTTTTCAATATACATGCAAATCGAATCGGTTTGCTCGTCTCGTAATAACACAAAATAGTAATAATAATAATAAGAAGAAGACAAAATTCAGCAGAAACTTATTACGTCCTCATCATCATCATCATCACCAGCACCAGCACCACCATCGGGGCAAGTATTATGAGAAAATAGTTCACGCAGCAACGTTATATGTACGTACAACCTACGACATACATAGTACCAGCCCGAACCATCCACCATTCATTCATCCCTCATCATCATGGTTTTTCTCTCGTTCGTTCGTATCGGTCGACTTCACCCCTTATCGAGTTTGTGTTTTTTTTTTTTTTTTATTTCGCATCAGCACCACCCTCCACCTTGTATACGCGTACTATATTGTGTAATGGTAGAAAACTGGGGGTGGCACCCCAATTTCACATTCCCGACGTGTTTTTCGCTAAGCTCAAAGCTCGTGGGGGAATTTAAGATAGACGCGATGTGCGAGCAGAGGCAGGGGGGCTTGGCAGACGACGCAACGCAGTCGAGTTTTTACTGGTAATTGGTGTCAATTTGATGGTACCCATCAGTCACAGAAAACGCCAGTAATAAAACCTGTACTTACAAGTTTCCCCTACGTATATATATATATATTTTTTTTTCTTTTTCTATTCCTTCTTCTTGCTGTTGGTTCGAATGCTTTGGCAGAGCTCTTCGTCTACACTCACTCTCTAATACGAGAAGCTTTCGTTACGGTGCTTGCTTGCCCCTGCCCTGTCTTCTGCCTTAGAGAAAGAGATAGGATGCCCCCGACTGAAGCCAAAGTCGTGCCGTAAAAGAAAGCTACAAAATACCCTTTTAAATCAATTGTTTAAATTTAACCGAAAGGAAAAACATTTTCGGGGATTTTTTTACACGCTTTAATGGGCTGTAAGTTTGGCGCATCGCAGCGGTATTATACCCCATTTCGTCGATAGCAGCGCCACAGTCAGCCAGAAAAGGGTACGATAAAATACTGCGGAAATTTTTTCACCTACAATAATAATAATAATAATAATAATAATAATAGTAACAATACAAACTTACCACGTCCGGCGTACTAGCACCGTCTGTATGCGAAGCGGAATCGGCATTACTCCGGCCATCGTTACCATTCGTCGATCCAGTTAGTTCTGGAATCGGTTTAGTGGTTTCCCTTTCGTCGATGACAAGATCAATAGGCATTTTACCTTTTAGACAACTGATATATCGATGACAGAAATTATCACATAATTCGTGTACCTGCAACAATCGAGCAAAGCAACCATTACTGTGATGTGATGGCTACGTCGCGTTACGTAATCGTCAAGCTGGCTTGGCCGGTGAATGGGAGGGACGTGAGGGGGGAGAAAAAATTAAAAACCAAAAACCAGAAGCTCCGTATGGATTTCACACATCTCACGGCTAAACTTGAAACGTACTGTAGCGAGTAAAATTGCAAGTAACAGCGTTGAACATTTACACAATGACACCGATAATTGGCTGAAGTGAAAAATTACCAATGAAACGTTCACCGTGAGTAGGTAAACTTTACAATATGAATGGATACCAATTAACCATACCTTCGTAACGTATTATATACTTGACCAATTAACGCGTGCATCGCATCGTGGCTTCGGTAAGGAGAAAAAAAAAAAAAAAATGGCTCGTAAATTATACCCACTAATTCTACCTTTCATAAATATACGTGTAGTACCAACCTGCCCTATACCTGTGTACAAGAAAGCACTGTGCAGTTTTACGATTTGCTCGTTTTATTCGTCGTGTTATTATTATTTTTCTTCCTCTTTCAAGATCTCGCACCTCATATCACCAAATATATTGCAAAAAAATCCTCCAACGAGTGAAAAAAAAAATTTATACCCGGGTATTTGGTATATCTACACATTTTCCCCCCTTCTTCAAAATTGAACCCACCAGTATATATGCCTAGATTACCTACACGTACAACATTTCAACGAATGGTAAAGTGAATCATCATGAAAATGTGGCAAGTAAACGAATTACACACGATATAGCAGCTATAGCTAGGTAATAACTATACAGTATACCTAAACCTAGCAACATTTATACTGCGATATTATTCACATAGCTAACGAGTTCCATATACACACACACACACACACACACACACATACCATACCATACCAAGTACCAACAACATAATATGCTACGAATAAGTCTCACGCATAGGTATGGTTTTTATTTACTTATTCTGCTTTTTTTTATCCCCTCCCCCCTCCCCCTCCCCCTGGCCAACCTACTACGTTAAACTATCAAAATACGTACGTCGTAGTCGGAATTGATATCGACACATATTATTTTATTTTTATTTTTTTTTTATTTTTCAAGAACTCGTCGATTAAGTCATACGCGCGCCTATATGAAAATGAGCGAAAAAAAATTCTAATACGAATTTCAAATTACTCAAGTAAAGTAGGTAATAAAAATTACCATACGAATGAAATTAACCGAGTTCTAAGAATTAATACGCGAGGAGTCCAGTTTATTTTTACCTGTGTCTGTGTGTGTATGTGAAATTAAACGTGTACCGAAGCAGGTACTTTACTTATAATATTACATACGTATATTGACGACGAGCAAATACTTGCGAAATTTGCGAACGATCGGAGGGAAGGGTGGGTGGGGGGGATACTTCGATTAAAAATAAAAATTAGAGGAAATTTATTCAACTAGAACGGACGAAATAGTTGACTTTTCGAGTAATTGTCGTATACGTACCTAAATATTACGTATGTAAGTTCGTAGTATATCCGGATTTCAAAGGTTAAGGAACTCGACAATAGGTTACGATGAGTTATTCCCTTTCGAGTAAAATAGAGGTGTCCATTATAATGAATTTTAAGATTTGAATAAAAATTCAACGTTAGTATATTAAGGCATTAAGGTGAAAAAAAAAAAAAAAAACGCAAATATTTTGAAACGAAGTACTTTATTCATTGACGTATTTGCAAGGTGATTTCGTAATCGTAAAATTTTCGTTAATTGGTCAGTCTCTTTATTTCTTCTCGAAACTCTAAGTCTTCGCTTTGATTTTTTATAATTTGAGAGAAAAAATATTGAACATTGAATAACGGTGGGGTGGAGGGGGAGAGGGGAAGGCTGTATAAGTATGTTAAGATATTCGCTCGGTAGCTTATACTCGGTTATAGTTCAGTTTTTTTTTCAAATTGTGAAAAATTTCAAAAAATTTCTAGAACCTCTCAAAAAATACTGAAACCCTTTTGAAATAATTCCAAAGTTCTGTACATGACCCAGTATAAATATTCGACTATATATACCCTCTTTAGAAGGGGGGGGGGGAGGAGATGATGAGGGTATGCATCGAATATCGATTCCTAATCACTCTCAACATAAATTTTCTTCCAATCGGTGCAAAATGCCACTTATAGAGAGAGAATTCCCCAGTAAAAATTTTAATCCTCCACCCTCTTCCTTCCATTCGCAACTTCGTGTAGTTTATTAGGTCCAGACTTCGTATAAAAATTGTCAACACTTTCAAAATCCAAAATTTTATGTAATATTATCGAGTAGAAGGTCTAGACAGGTGTAATTTTACTACTGGCATAAGAACTTGGCATTAGTCTTGCTTTATTGAGCAAATTTATCGCTTAAAATTTCAAAATAATGCAATTTATTCGACTGAATATTTATTTAAATCTTAATTCAGCATATCAGAGAACCCTTACATCAATAGCGATGTCTAGATATTATGCAAATTGTAAAATTTCAATTTTTGAACCCCTTCCCCCCTCCACCCACCTTTGGGCTCGAATCTTAGTCCAACAGCTACGTAGTTTCATAAGTCTTTAATAACACGTTCGAAATCCGGTACAACGGCATGGCGATACCAAACTGCATGTTTTATGGAATTTCAACTTTTGAACCTCCCCTTCAGGCGCCCCATCGAGGGTCCAATAGTTAGATATTTTAATGAAGATAGAACAGCACATTCGGAGTTCAAAAAAGCGACACCCGTGTTCAAACTTTATGAGAAATCGAATTTTGAACCCCCTCTTGAGAAGCCCAATTTGGATCCGGAATTGAAACTGCTGTAAAAATTGTGTCCAACGTTCGTAAACCCTTAGAATAGGACTTAGACAATTTAAGTCTGATTCGCACTAGTGTAACTTATTCAGTAAATGAGAACTTTTCTAATTTATCCCATAACCTTCCCCTCCCCTCTCCCATTAATGAGCACGTCGGGAAAAATTAAAAAAACGAAAATATTCGTATTTTAATGCTCTACAACGTTTGTTTGAATCAATTTTTCGAATTTTGCTTTGTAGCCGATCTATGCTCGGAGAAAGTACGACTTTTTCAGCAGAAGCTTCTCGTTTTGAGAGAATTGGCTATTTTTGCATTTGATCTGTACTCCCCCCCTCCCGGTCTCGATTCCTAAAAAGTGAACAAAATATGCAAGGATATGAATTTTTTGATCGGGTTCAAAACCAAAAAGCGTGTACCAATTGGCCGTATAAAATTCGCGATTTTTTACCATAATTTATTTCAATATGATTACTAATGGGATGAGAAGAGAGGAGGCGGATCATTGGCTGATTTTAATTTAAACTATAGATTCGCAAACAGTTGTAAATCACAGAAACTATTCGCGATTGGTAATTTTTTGTATGAATATTATGAATTTTGTATTATGATTTTTTTTTTTTCATTTCATCTCTAGCTTGTTTTCCACGTCATGTAGTCGATGAAAACAAAGGCTGCAAAAGGCTATATGCTGAGCGAGGGGAGGATTTCAGCTAAATCCATTTTTTGGGACTTCGAAGACTGTTTAAATCATTTTTGGCCATGCCAGGATATTTATTTGCTTGTTTTACTGAAGACTGATATCATTTACTCGGCTCGATACCAACCCAAATAGATGAAAATAGATCAGAAGGCTCAGAATTAAGAGCAGATTGGATGACCTTAATCAAATTTTATGGGTAGGTGTGTTAAGGTGGAAAAGCTGTTCGAAGTAATTGATAGAAAATCAAAAGTTGTATGATTTGACCAAAAATCAGCATCGTATGTTGGGATTTTTGCCTTTTTGATTTTGAAAAAAAAAAACTGCTCCTCACACATGTGCTCTCCAAATTGAGCTCATGGGCCAGAAATTGGTATGTGGATTTAGTGTATTCATAGGTGCTTTTTGGGGTTTGGCGTTTTTAGAACTCTGTATCCTATCGCAGGCCTGGAAAAGCAGTCTTTCGGGTAATTTTTGCAATTTTTTGTATTTTTCGCTTCCATACCTCATCTCCAAATTGAGCCAGCTGGTTAAATGGTATGTAAGCAGATTTAGTAAGTATCGTGTCGATGTTTCAAATTTCTCTTGCCTCATTGCTTGAAATTCTCAAGGAGAGTTTATAAGATGAAATAATTTGCGCAAATTTTGTGCAAATCACAAATCATTTGAGAGAATTTAATAAATACTCCTAGGTGATTGGTGATTTGCACAAAATTTTCACAAATTATTTGATCGTGTAAACTCTACTTTACAAAAATTTCAAAAACCAAGTATAATACAGTTTTGGTAATATTTCTCTGCAGTTTGAAGATGCACGAACCTGCTTACATACGCACACGTACCATGTACTTCCACTAACAATTATTTTTTTTTTCATTCTGTAGAATAAACCGCTAGAAAATTTATATATTATTTTTCGCTTGGTCATCTCGCATTATACCAACGCTGAAGCATCAACCATCACCTTGCATCTTATTACCAGCACAGGTAACACTTATGCGTATGTACTTCTCTACCTATATGCGATATCGATACAGCAGCGAACGACAGACAGAAGCGAGCATGTATTGAAAAAAAGAAAAAAAAAAACCTCATCGTCACACATGGACTCGCGGAAATCGTCGATTGGAAAATTCTAAAACACAACCAACCGCGATTGATTCGAACGTGGAAAAAAATCCTGCCTAGAAAAATCGCATAAAAACACACATACTGGTATATATGTAACGTACTTCCACAACATGAACATGTATCCATGTACATGCAGTACATGTTTCGCGAATATAATAATGATTGACGTAACGAGTAAATAAGTACTTATTGTAGCACTTGAATCAACAAACGAACCACGTAATTTGACACACTCGCGCGTACCACTACAATATCGGGACGAGCCAAGTGAACCTGCTGACTAAATAATCACCAGCTTTTCGTCAAACCACAAAAGAGCCCGACAACTACGAAAAAGCATAAATCTAAAAAAAATATATACTTGTTCAAACACATACACACGCACACACACACACCGGCGCAAAAAACCTATGCTGCTGTAACCTGAATGTATGTAACATTGGTATGTATCTGCATAAAAGTATCTGTATCGTATCTATAGGCACCATTTACCCTTTCTCCTCTTCCTGCTACACCCTCGTTCCTCATATCATCCGCAACAGATATGTGTCAACCTTGTAGGTACATACCTAATACCTACCATACATTGGCTGGCGAATTTATCATAAAATTTGATCACGTGTAACATTTCTATGATATCAGCATACCTACAGGTTTGCAGGTTAGCTCTATATACGAATCGTATACGTTTTGAAAAACAATGAAAAAAAAAATTAACGTATTATACGAGTAGTTTACATTGTTTAACGAAAAGGATCTGGTAGCCGAATACCACCCTATATATATATAAGATACACTAACTTCGTCAATTGCAAATTACCATATGTACCAAGTACATAGGATTTGAGTTGGAAATTTTTAAATTTTAGCGTAGAACTTGATTGATAGATAGAAACTGAAATTTTTCTAACTCCTGTCTCAATATAAATTATCAACGAGCAGGTGCTCTTGAAAATACTTGAAAACGTATCTTTTTTTCAGGGGAAATTTTTACATCAAGACCTAATTTCCAAATCAACGACAAATTTTATAAGAAAATAAATCACGGTTTTTTTTCAATATTTTTTTTTTTTAAGTGGATTAGAACCGTTATTTTTTTTAATTTTTGAAAATCTGCAGGTACTTCGACGTTATTGAAAAAAAGTAATAGGAGCAAGGAGGGGGGATTTTGGATATTTTAAAATTTTCACGGAAATCGATGACAACACCCTTCAGCTATGCGTGGCAAAAATTTCAGCTCGATCTGATATTTTTTAAGAGTAGGTAGAGTGGCATTTTGTAATTGGCTAAAAAAAGGCACGATCAGTCGAAAAAGTGTGATTTTTGCAATTCCTAGATATTTACGTTCGAAAAAAATAGACTGCAACATCGGATTCTACGTGAAAATTTACAAAAGAAAATACTGAGATTGAGTCAGGGTGAGAATTTTTTTTTGAAATTGACTTTAAATAGAGTTTTCTCAAACTCTACTTTTTCGGTGTACATAAATTGTTATGTGGTCACAATTTTCTCGATTTTCGACAAAAAATCTTTTAGCCTGATTTTCCACGTCACTTATTGTCAATGAAAACCAAGCTATTACAGCTATTACGGTGTATCGATCTACGAGGAACGAGGGGGTGGGGGGAATATTAACAAAATCCGGTTTGGGGTCTTGGAAGACCATAACGACTATTTTTGGCCAGGTTTGATATTTATTAACATCGAAAGATGTTTAAAAGTGCATTCTGGAAAACTCGTCAACCATTGGCCATCAACAGTGTGACGTTTTCATTGGACTAACATCAGTGGACATATTTTTATGGCTTGGAATGCCATCAGTGGACTTATATTATGAAGGATTAATTTTATGATTTTCAGTTAGAACGTTGAGAAAAATCAGAGATGTTATTGATGGACCATCAACAGTATGACATCATCATTGGACTGAAAGGCTTTTATGGCTTGGAATGTCATCAGTGGACTTATACTATGAAGGATTAATTTTATGATTTTCAGTTAAAACGTTGAGAAAAATCACAGATGTTATTAATGGACCATCAACAGTATGACATCATCATTGGACTGACATCAGTGGACAGATTTTAATGGCCTGGAATGACATCAGTGGACTTATATTATGAAGGATTGATTTTATGATTTTCAGTTAAAACGTTGAGAAAAATTAGAGATGTTATTAATGGACTGTCAACAGCGTGACGTCATCACTGAACTGACATTGGTAGACAGATTTTTATGGCCTGGAATGACATCAGTGGACTTATATTATGAAGGATTGATTTCATGATTTTAAATGGAAATGTAGAGAAAAATTAGAGATGCGACATCAGTGGACTTATTTTATGAAGAATTGATTTTATGATTTTCAGTAAAAATGTTGAGGAAAATTAAAGATGTTTGAAGTTGACTCGTCAAAACAGTGGACCTTGACCTTAAATCGTTGTTATAATTTTGAATGGCTGTACATGAAAAATTTTACATAAATTGCCCTGTTCTTTTTTTAGAGCATATTCCACTATTTAGAAAACCAAACTTATGCAGTAATGAAATTCTCAAGTTAGAAAAAAAAAGGAATGCCATTTCAGTATCAGTATGAAGAAATTGTCCTCAACAGTAGAAGAAAATGACCCAAATTCGCTAAAAATATAGAAGAAAATTTTCCAAGTGAAAGTATCAAAAAAAAAAAAAAAAAAGAAGAAGAAAAAAAACGTACCAGTCATATTTAAAATATAAAAA
>FIZR01024911.1:0-34730 GCA_900060175.1 Ferrisia virgata | reverse complement strand
TTTTTTCAGTAAATTCAGTCTTTGAAAACATTTGTTTCTCACGTTTTCAATTTGAGAAGTCCAGGCGTTGCAAAGATGTATGAATGCGGTAAACTTGATAATATAATTTTTTATTATTTAATGAGAGAAGATCCGAGTATTATTTTAGGCCCATGTACAAGTGATAACCTTGACCTTAGAATTTCCTTAAACGAAATCCCGTCGCGGATATTTATTTATACGCAGGTATCCCGTTTTAAATTCGAATATATGCAAAATAACGTCCTCGCTACCGGCATGTAAAACGAGTTGCATAATTTGATAGTATTTTTTCGTAAGAAATTTCACGGCACACTGAATAAGCACAGCTATTTTGTTAACAGTTGAACTAACGCTGGCTAAAGTACCTTTAATGTTGGTACGAGCCAATGTTACAGCGAACAGAAAATAGGTAATTTAGTCACGGATACTTGTACCGTAGGACGGTATTGTTTTCTCGAAATAACATCGATTATACATCTTTGTAGGTATGTAGATTTACTATATATGTATATATAATCGTACAAGTAGAGACGTATATAAAACAATCAGTGTAACAAATACATATGTATAACGAATTCAGATACATTATAGTTTGTGTAGCTAGCTAACCTGATACCGGGTACTCGTATAATCGCTTATTTGCGGCAATATGCGTAGAAACAAAACGTAATATAACCCTTTACGATGATTTATACGCGTTAATTCTAATAGCCTATTAGATATCTCTTTATAGGTATAGTGTAGTGACTATGTAGTGTTTATATAATTCTTAAAAGCGAGCCTTTATTTTTTATACTTCATACGAATAGGTACACGAACGAATAAATATAATAAGGGGTAGATAGATAGGTAGGTATGTAATATACCTACCCCCATTATATAGTATATCGAGTTTTTCCGAGAATGGCAAAAGTTTCGCAGCTTTTCGAACCATGGTACACATATACACACACATGTAATACTATAAAGGTCAATGGTAACGCGGAGATTTTTTTTCATATAACTTAGGATACGCGCCGGTGAATTTCATTTTTGCATAAAATTCTCGTCGATTTTGCGTACAAAGCTATTGAGATTCGAAGTAAGTGTTGTTTACGCTTGAACGCCACCAATTTCGTGACTAGAATGTAAAGAAAAAAGCCGCCGTGTAACGAAACGTCAAAATTAACCCGATTTATAACACAACGAACAAGACAAATGGAAAAATTTTCCATTTTCACGTGTATAATTTTAAATTAGGTTTCGTAAAATTGGTACATATAATTTATACAGGTACCTTACCTACTAAATATACCTTAGAATGGAGGTGGTAATTTTTTATATACCTATTGGTATAGCCGAAGTGTGGTAGAGAATGTAGGTAGCTCTCTAGCTATATAGGTACTTACTCGTCTTGCTGTGTTTGCGAATTTGTTGGTTCCTCTTCTTCAGACATGATCCCCTTTCACAGTATCATAGGATAACGATTACAAATCCAATCTGAAATCAAATTCGATACGTTTAAATGACTAAAACGTGATAGGTAGGTAGCCAGGTATCTGCTGTGCGTTTACATTTCGCATTGTTAATTCATGAAACCGCTTCTAGGCTTTTCCTGCGTTCACAAGAAACCTCTATATGTACGGTTAATTTTTACCATTCTGTATCATTCTGTGATGGTGAGGAGCTGACGCTGAGAAGATATAACGCAGACGTCGTATGCTGCGAAAAATTAACGCCTTCGCATTGCGAAATAACACATCAAAGGACGAATTCCGTTAAATTACGCCGAAGAAAATTTAATTATTTTCACGCGTCTATATGCCAAGGTATCGTGTGTAGTGGTGCATTGTTGTTCAACGAGCACACAAACGACATTAGGCTGCGTTACGAGGTGAACTTTTCTATTCGTTAATTATCTTATGCGTTGAAAGTACGTACAGTTGTGCGTAATACTCACTCCTGGTCTCCTATCGTATACTCCTATTTACTTAAGTATCAGCTTTTGTGACCTTGAATTTTGCTGATTTCGTATTGAAAAAATAATTGGTGCTTTGAGACTTGAAAGATACAGACGAAAACTAAAATAAGTTAAAATAATAATAAAATTTTCAATAATTTTTTGGAATTTTTGAGTTCATCTTGTCTAAAAAAAGTGTTATTTTAGAGAAGCTGGGCCTTACCTAAAGACACATCCATTCAACTGGTAATCATGCTAGTCATACTTCTGATCATAAATTTCACCGAGTAGGAGAATTTAAAATTTTTTGACACATATAGTTATATATAAGGGTCAATTGATGAAAAGCGTTAATTTTCTAACGTTGTCATTCCTGACACATTGTTGTTGTAACGTTTTACAGTGTTTGCAATTGTGTTTTTCGAGTCCTTCTAAAAAATTATGGAAAATACTTATCCGTAATTCACTATTTATATAAATCTCTCATTCATTTAAGAATATGGGAAATTTTGTTGCTTAATTTGCACAGTTGGCAATATTGTAGTCAAAATCAGGGTGGAACATTTTAAAGATTTCTTTTTACATCTTCATTCTTATGATTATTTTATCCTATAAATATAGATGAATCACATTGAGCAGTATTATAATTAAAATGTTTTCTTTTCATATTTGTGTGTTTTTTTTTCAAGAATATTGCTTGATAAAGAATTTAGAGATATTCGAATAGGAGATTCAAAATCATTAATTTTTATTCAGAAATATTAGATAAATATGTATATTTATTTATGTATTTTACAAGCTGAAACCTGTTCAATTTTTTTTTTACTTCCATAAAATCTCACCGTTTTTAAGAAATGTTGAAAATTCATTTGAATTCAGCGCGAGAAATGATATTAGAATGATAAAAATGTTCGGAGTTACATAAAAACCGATTGATTTACTATTTAGTTTTCCAATATTTTTTTTCACATTTAAAAAAAATTTTCATCATGTAACGCTGAAAAATTTTCTGTTTTCACGTACTTTTTGTAATTTTTTTATTGTATTTTTTAAAACTTTTCATCATATTTTTGGTAAATTTCGTGATCTTTAGCAATTTTTTTCTGATTTTTGATGAATTTTTTAGTATTTTTATGTAATTTTTGTAGATTTTTTACTGAATTTTTTTCAGTTTTTCATGATTTTATATCATATTTTGGATAAATTATCATAATCGCATACATTTTTCCGGCATTTATTATTTTGTTAAATTTTTACGAATTTTTTAAACAAATTTCTTTAATTTTTTTAGTAACACTTTATCGTAACTTTTTTGAATTTTCTACCATAATTTAAACATGATTTTTCACCATATTTTGAGCAAAATTTTCGTATTTAAAACATTCTTTTGATTTTTTTTTGTTAATTTCTTTGTATTTTAGAGAAATTTTTATATTGTTGAAGATTTTTTTGTGAGTTTTGGTAAATTTTCTGTATTTTTACGTCTTTTTGTTAAATTTTTTATTGGATCTTTAACAATTTTTTTTATAGTTTTTGATGAATTTTTTAGTATTTTTATGTAATTTTTGTAGGTTTTTTACTAAATTTTTGTAGATTTTTCATGATTTTATATCATATTTTAGATAAATTATCCCAATCTCATGCATTTTTTTGGCATTTTTGACAAATTTTCTATATTTTTCGTCTTTTTGTCAAATTTTTTGCTAATTTTTTTACTTTTTCGTAATGTGTAACAATTTTTCATCATTTTTGCAAAATTTTTTCGCAATTTTTGTAATTGTTCTTTTTATATTTCAGAAATTTTTTCATATTTTTCAACACTTTTTCGCAATTTTTGGTAAAGTTGTAAAATTTTTACTTTATTTTCTGCAACTTTTTTGTCATTTTTCATAAATTTTCTGTATTTTATCCATTTTTGCCATATTTTCATTTCATTTTAATTAATTTTTCACAATTCTTTTCACATATTTTAGAATAATTTTCAAATTTTTCCACGCTTTTTCCTATTTTTTCTCAAATTTTTTAGCCGTTTTCATCTTTTTTTACGTTATTTTCAACATTTTTCTGCATATTTTATGCGAATTTTTATATTTTTCAACACTAATTTTAAGCATCGCTTTCTTTTCAAATAATTTTTTATCCTGATTTTTTGTCTTATTGTCAATGAAAACCAGGCTATTTCGATTGATCAACGACCTATAGTGGATGAGGGAGGATATCAACAAAACCCATTTTCGGTTACTAGAAGACCGTTACGGTCATTTTTGGCCACATCAAATATTTATTTTTACCCTCCCCCCCCCCTTCACCAAACTGGAAACAAATAATCATTGACTTAGCTCGATATCGATCAAAATCAATCAAGTTTGAGAAATAATACATTGGCAGTGAAATTCGACATTCTGGAGTGGACTTGACCTCGGGTCGAAATTCAGTTATGCCCAAGTTTGGCGGAGGGGATGCTGAGGGCCCAAAATCGCAAAAAATGTTTTTTTTTAAGCCAATCAATAGGAAATTCAAAGATGTATAACGCATACAAAAATTAGGCCCTTACCACAATCAGGAAAGGAGACATGAGAGTTTTCCGCCTTTTTGACCTTGCTCCCATCCAAATTGATCTAGGAAATTGAAATTTGGTATGCAGTCTTAGTAGAGACCACCGATATGATTTTAATGTAATTTTTTTGGTAGGCTTATTTTTTGTGTTTGTTCCTCGCATAACACCCCTCCAAATTAAGGGAGGAAGTTGAAATTTGGTATGTAGATTTGACATAGATTTTAGGTATACTTTTTGGGGGTTTCGACTTTTCAGCCTCAGTGCGCCACCTCACAGCTCAAAAAATGTAGTACATTTTTGACGTGTTTTTCATTCTGAATTTAAAATTTGTGTTCAGAATTTCTTCACTATGCATAGTATATTTTGCGCAGTGACTCTAAATGTTTTATCAAAGGATGATTCACTCATTCTTTTGTCATCCTGATAAAATGCACTTTTTGTATTGGCAAATAAATCGAGTGGAGTACATTCTTTTAGACAAATTTGAGTTATTTTGCTGCAGGATGAATGCAAAGTGGATCTTTCAACTTGCTCCTGCTTGAAAGTTTTTTTTTTTATAGTTACATAATCAGGTTGCTGTGGAGGGAGTTTTAGGAATATCTTAGCATCGATTTATCACGTGTTAAATATCGGATGATTCTTTCATCGTGAGTTCAGCTCCCACGTCTTCACGTGCCAATGGTGGAAAATGTCGTAATGCATTCGGGATTCACGTCCTCAATTTGGAGTACATTGTGGCATGGGTTAGTTTCATTTCAAAGGATCAAAACTCTGGGGTTCATTTTCCAGCCTACATATAATGGTAGATTTTAATAATGTACTGCAATTTTAATTCAAAAAATTTTTCCCACTGTCAGCCCAACGTAAGGGATGAAAAGTTTTTCATGAGTGGAAAGGTGAAGATTGTCCGAAAATTTTTATGGAGCTTCAGTCGTATAGATCAATCAAGGTGGGTCAATTTACTTTTTGGTACATGAGAATGGATTGTGGACAAAGGATGAGAGATGGAAGTTCGAAATGTATAGAGGCATAGGATACATAAAGAGTATTAGTTATCCACAGATGAAAAATATCGTCGATCCGAAGGCTTGGCAGCCTGTAGGTCTAGGCAGTATATGAAATGCGTAATATAAAAATTCATTTTGTAGTTGGTACAATAATTAGCGAAATGAAATAGGCTTCTGCTGCGAGGAAGGAGGTACTATAATAGTTCGGTTATATTTCATTTGTTTGAAGATTTATGGCATGAATTCTTTTTTGTTACCTTTACCAACAGAAATATTTATTAGATTTGTGAAAGAATGCTCACTCGTTATGGTTTCCTTTTGAATTATCTGTCAGAGTGCTTTCATTGTGTATAGCTCTTTTACTTGGAGTATCAAATTTGTTCATCTTTCTCTCTCGTTTTTAATGAAATATTGTACTATAAATACCTGTTATGAATTTTTCATATTAACGTGTAATTTTTATTTTGTTACAGGTAAGTTTTGCACTGGCATTTCAACGAGAAGATTTTTTTCCATTATTATTACCATTATTAAAAAAAAAATAGGAAGAAGGTAAAGATTTCATTCAAAACGTATATAATTATTTATGTGAATACGAGTTTTATTCATCTATACAAAAAGGTGCTTCGATGCATGTAAAAACCACTCGAATTTTTTTATATTACCACTTGACGAGTGTAATTCAAACTATTGCGCGATAACCGACAATAAATGAAACATATTTTATTAATTTATAAGAGGAAATTAAAGCGTTTCCCGTGCTGTTATGGCTTTTCATCGTATTCGTATTTTGTACCCGGTTTGTTAATCTTCTTCGCGTAGGTATTTGTGGGTTGGTTTCTTTGTATCGTATTTTTTCCATGTAGGTTGATAAACATGGTATTTGTTAATTTAAAAAATAGCGAAGGTAACGAATTGAATGATTTTTTAGCTTTGAAAAAAAAATATCAAGCATTTGTGAAAATCTTTAAACTGTTTTAAAATGATATTTTTCCATAATTAGAGAATTTTTATCAATGAAATTATTAAATTTTACCTGAAAGAGTATCACTGATAACGTCATAATATAGTTTTAATTAGTTGGAGTATTATAAATAAATTGAAAATAAAGTATAAAGCCTTTAGATAATATTTTTGTATGAAATTTTATCTCCATTACGACCACTAAAGATTACTTATTTATTGAAGTTTTTGAAGAATATCAAAAAAAAAAAAAAGTGGGCGTGCTAAATTATACTTTTGTAGTCACAATTGACTTAGAAATGATACTTTTGTTATATTTCAATAAAATTATTTGGTCATAGAACTTCATAAATTGGATATGTATTTTACTTTATTAAATGTAAAATTTTTTATGGTAATTTGTTTTTAGGCAAATGTTTAGAAAAATTTTACGTTGTTTTTTGTAGTTGCATTTTTTACCTGGGTACTTAAAAATTGTTAAATTTTGAAAATAAATTCAACCATATGTACTTGTGGTCTTTGTCTGAAACGTATAAATAAGGATTATCTTGGAAATTAGTTCTGTCTACGTTTTAAAATTTTATCATCGTCGTGTTCTCGTTACATTTTGTCTGTTAATTGTGAAACGAATTTAGTTCTAATTAATTCAGAAAGTTTTACCTGACCACGTTTTGCTTTTAATTTTGCATATCTGATAAATGCATCCTCTTCCAATTTAAATACCTTTCTACTTCGAAAGATTAGTTAAATGAAAAAAATGCTCCATAATTTAAAATAAAAAATTTATTTGAGTGGAAGAAAATGTAAACAAAATTTTCTGAAATTTTTTTCTTTTATTCGAACCGTTGTAAATTGAGATGAGTTATTATCTGTTAAGTGAACACAATTTTACCTTGGATGGATCGCCTTTTTCGAACGCTTCATCAGTTTTGTTGAAAATTTAGTAAAAAAAAACGCTTTTTAAGTACTCAAGTATCTGGAAGTCATTTGATTTTTTTTTTTTCAAAAATTGGAGCGGAGTGGCAAAAAAAAGTGGTAATAATTGGAAGTCTCAAACTCAACTCTGGACTCCCCTCTCCCTGCAATGGTTTGAAATTTCAATAGGGTATTCATGGCTAAGTATAGCGAAATGCTTTTCATCTCAGATTTTCAAAATTTCACGAAACATTATTGGGGGTTCTTAAAAAATTTTAGGAACAAAAACATTTCCCATCCCACCCCCTCGCCCAGAATATCGAAAAAACTTTTTTGTTGAAAAAAAAATTCTTTATTCACGCGTATTTGAGGAAAAATTATGATTTTAATCTAAATGTTTAGAGGGATGATGGGTCTTTCAACATGAATTTTTTAAAAATTTCTCACTACGAAGGGGAGAGGGGAGACATTGACGAAAGAAAACTTTGAATTACTGCAGTTGCGGACCCTAGGAGGGTACATAAAAATTTTTTTCATCAAAGTATGTGTCGTAATGACAATCATTTTTAGAATTTTTTCAATTTCATGCAATTGCAGACCCTATGGGTGTGTATAAAAATTTTTTTTGCCCAAGCATATGTTTTGATTACTGTAATTTAAAAAAAAAATTAAAATTTTTTTGAGTTTTGAGCCATTTGGTGGCAGCTTTGTACTAAAACAAGGTATTAACTGAGGTCAAATCTGACTTCATTAAAGTATTCAGGGGGTTCGATTTTGCAGAATCGTATTACCCCGAATTTGCGGGAGAGAGTACGCCTGGGCCCCGGTGTGACTTTCCTACGATTTTACATCGACAAATATAATGAATACACAAATTTTCAAAACTCTTTCTCTATAAATTGTTGTTTGCTATTAATATGGAAGTTGTCTCCCTACTTAAAATTGACTTATTTGAAAAAAATTACAATTTTTTCTTGTGTAAAAAATGGGTCAAAAAATTAGGAGAGGGTGTTTTTCGACAATTCAAACACATTGATTATAAATCCGGCATTTATTTTTCGTTCAAACCTCTCGTTCGTATTTCGACCCTTACTCCTCATGCGCACATGCCCCAATTCTGGAATTATGTTCCTTCGCCGAAATTTTAATAACGAAATTCGATATAAAATTTTACGCTGAACAACTTTATTTCTATTCATTTTTACCGTATTAGCCATGGCATAGTAAATGAAAGTATTTTTTTTTTTGTTTTTCATCTCCAAAAAATTCAAAATAAATGATTTTTTTCCATTTGTATATACGATGTCTTTTTCTTTGATCTCATGCAATCCAATAAAACACAAAAACTACAAAAAAGTGTCTTACTCAGGTAAATTTTAAAATTTGAAACCAATGAGGAGGGTGCAGTTAATAGTCAGGTGTCCCTTTAATGTCATTTCGCAGCTTTTTAGCCTGATTTTCTATGTCATATTCCCATTGAAAACCAAGCTATTACATACTATCGACCTGCGGAAGATGGAAGGAAGAGGGGAGAGTATCAACGAAATCCATTTTGAGGTGCTAGAAGAACACTGAGATCATTTTGGACTTCGTCAGTTATTTATTTCTTATTTTATTTTTATTTTTCTCAATACTAAAAATCATTTGCTCAGCTCTATACGGATCAAAATTAATAAAATTTGGGGAATATGTTTTGATTGGCCTACTATTTAGTATTCTAGAGTGAAGATGACCTCGGGTCAAAATTTAGCTGTGCCTAAATTTAGGGGTAGGGGATGTTCGAGGACTAAAATGGAAAAAATTATACGTTTTTAAACCAATCGATAGAGAATCAAAAGTTGTACAACGTATCCAATAATTAGCCTCCCAGATCTGTTTGGAGGAAAGATATGGGGGCGTTTTCTCTTTTTTTGATTTTAAATATAGCCTGCCCTCAAGCAAATATCCTCTTCAAATTGAGTTAGGAGGTTGAAATTTTCTGTGTAGATTTAGTGAAGGTTGTGAATGTGTCTTTTTGGCGTTTAAATATTTTAGCACCATTGCACCTGCTCAGAGCCCCAAAAAAATGATGTTTATTATTTTTACTATCCGCTCCAACTTTCGAAAAAAATTAATTATAATTTAAATTTATAACACCCCATTGATCCAAATTATTATCGTATATCTATTTTTTAGGTGGTTAGGGTGCGCGGGTTGAGAAACATTCCTTTCGGGTTTTCTGAAAATCGTGAAAAAAAAAAACTCAAAAACTGTCATGCTTCAAAAACTCTAGAAAAGGGACGGAGCGTAACGATGAAAACTTGCTCTCAATCATCATTTTTAGGCACAAACATGAGCATTCCATAAAAAAAAAAAATGTGTCGTGTATTTTTGAAAAAATTTCTTTTTGGGCTTTGAATGAGTTTTGAGAATTGAAAAAATTGAGTTAGACAGTGAAAATTTCTACCACACCTTTTTAAGCAGATGAACCAAAATTTGTCTTCCCCCCTCTCAGTACCTGTTTTTACTTTATTATCATTTTTACTGAGTTTCTCGTTGAATTTTTAAAATGATACAATTTTCAATTTAACTCGCAGTACTGCAACTTTATTTATTTCGATCGTCTTTTAAACTCTTCAAACCAGTTTTCATCTTCTTATTTCTCCATTTGAATGAATAGAAAAACCTTAGTTGGAAAGTTGAAACTCGATACAAGGCAAGGTGAAAAAAAAAGGAAAGGGTAACGATGCCACGAATCACGTGCGACGTACTACATATACATATAAGCCAAGTCTATTCATAACGTTACGACGACGATACAGCGAAGAAAACTTAACCCTTTTCGATGAAAACGACCGAGCGACGACGCGCTTTAAAAGGCAATAACGAACTAAAAGCTTAGAAACATTTTGGCGAAACATAGGCGATCGTGAAATCTTAGCGTGTTGCTTTTTTCATCATAATAAACTAGAATCATGTTGCAGACAAGGCGCACAAAAAGTCTCTGCTGGTAGGTATAGGTACCAGGTAAGTTAGGTTGGTATCACAAAACGAAATAGGTATACGCGAGCGGGTACTCTTACCCTTTTTCATCGCAAATGAAAAACGAACCCGTAAAGGTGATCCCATTAAGGAAAATTTTATCCACTTTGTTTTAATAATTCGAATCATTTATTCGACGAATGATAAATATCGTACATTTCGACGCGTCGAGAACAAGTAAGTAGGTAAGGTATATAGAGAGTAATATAGTGCAGAAGAGTTGGAAATTATTAAGGTAGCCTTATATTGTTGGCAACAAGGGCGAATAGCAGGGTGCGAAAAAATATTTAGAATGGTATGTGGAATTTCCAAATATACTCGAGAGTTATTCAGCATGGAAAATTGTACGTTCGTTCATTTCGATTTGGTTTGGTTCGGTTCGGTTCGGTTATACTTGTGCAGCTGTTTAAGCACTGTACGAGCGACGTTTAACGAACGTGAGTCATTATTATTACTCGCGGAAAAGTTATTCGATTCACGATGCAGGTCATAACTTTTATATTATAGATAACTTATACGTACGAGTATATCGAAGGAAGCGCAACAGGATCATTGAATGGCGGTTGAAAAATAGCGAACCCTAATCCTTGTATTAAATACGTGATTGAGATTTGTCGTAATTTTTTTCATTAGTGTTGAAAAAAAAGTTTACCGTTGCGTTGGTTGTGTTGAGGAAAATTCTATACTATTTCTCTCGCGATTATAACCATCGCATGTACCTGTATTACCTTTCCTATTTATACTTCTATACCTGCAGGGATAAAGTTTAAGGCAATAAAAATAAGTGTTTTTCGATTGATCGCACTGGAAACAGAGATACTGCATTAATATAGTATACGCAATAGTCTCGCGCCAAAGTTATATAAACTTTTCGAAAATTAATTTTTACCTTTTTTCCCTCTCCGTTGCGCTCTCTTTCGGTCCATTTCTTTCGTTTATTAAAAACCACTTAAATTAAATTTCATGTTGAAAATAACTTTACCTTCTTGCAACTGAATTTACATTCGCTTTAAATGCCAGATTAACGTTTAATGACGTTTTATATGCGAATTGTAGTAAAAAGCTTCTTCATGGCTGCGTGAACGTCGACAAAAGCTTTCCTCCTTTGTTACGTATCTACCGAATAGTAATACCTACCCAGTTAAAATATAGAAGATTGAAATTCTTGATAAAACTTTTTTTTTTTAGCCGCGTAGTATAGTACATAGGCCATTCTTTTTTTTTTTTTTTTTGACAATGAAGAGGAGAAAAAAAAGAATAATCAATATGGAAAAACTTCCCAAACATTTTAAAACCTGAATGAAATAAGAACTATTTTTTACAAATTTCGAATCATATAATATTTTTAGCATTTATAGGTGGCAATATTACATTTCAAGACTGGTGAAAAGTTTTTGAAAATATTTGTAACTCTCTTGGAAAAATAATTTCGATGCACTCTAAAGTGATACGCCACTCGAAATTGTGGGAATTCTGAACTCAACATCCTTCTAACCAGTTTGAAGCTGAATTTGGTCACGCGGTCGAAATTTATCAAGCTTGAAAATCGACGGCCTAAAAATTCGCATTTTGATACCCCACACGAAATTTTTGAAAATTTTGGGTTTTGCTCACCCCTCCCTCTTCTCAACATTTAAGTCCCAAATTGGATATGCGTTAAAATTATATTCAATTTAAAATCAGACACCTTAAAAACTACATTTTGATACTATTTTTGAAATTTTAACCATCTCCCCTCCCCCCTGGGACAATTTGTGGCCAAAATTGGTTTTATTCTCAAATTATGTAAAATGAGCTTCTGAATCAGAAATTAGCCATTCAATGAAATTCAGTATCTCAAAATACATCTTCTGGTGGGAGGAGTATGGGGGATATTTCAAAACTTCTTTCAACTAATTCATAAAAGGAAAAATTTTCATTTTTTTTTCTTTCAAAATTGGCCTCATTTTAGGAGCTTACTGCAGCCCTCGAAGTCAAACCAGGTGCTTAACATTTTATAATGGAGAATTTAAATTCAAAACATGTCGTCAGAATGGTTAACGGCAGGATGTCAAAACTTGTAATTTGGATTAAACAGGTATTTTCAAAAAACATGTTAGATGAAAAAGTTGCCTATCCTGATAACAAAAGGGGCAATGGGTGTTTTAATAAATAATAATGAGAGAAATAAATTTTCAGCTATGGAAATGAAAAGAGAATGAAAAACAGTGAATTTTGTTATGTCCATTTTTTGGCTTTCAAAACTGAAGAGGCTGTTTTAACAAGTTGATTAAAATGAAATTTTCCAAAAAAATAATGACGGATGTAGATAGTACATGTTTTTTTGATTTTTTTTGTCTAATAAAAATTGAAGGAGCTGTTGCAGCTGAGAAAATTGGTCTTCTATTTCTCTTAAAATTTTTTCGTGGTTTTCTATTTATATATTATACTCTGCTATTTGTAATTTTTCTTAAAGATTTCATCGTTGTTCATTTTTTCATCATCCTATTATTACATTAATTTTCTCTCAAACATATACATTCCTTTTTCATAATTAGTCAAATTCTCATTCGGTTATGTTCTTCATTTGTAAACTATCTGATTTTTTTTCTTATATGTTTTTTTCTTAAAAACGTTAATCTGTCTTTATTTCTATTTTTCATCAAAGATTAATGTCTTTGTTTTTATTTTTTCATCAAAATAAAAATTTTGATTTTGTACAGCTGCACTATTGTTAATTTTTTTTTCTAAAGATCATGTTTTTTATTTTCAAATAATTTTGATATACCTCCTTCAATCTTCACATTATGTAAAAAGTGAAATGAACAAAGTTTGTTCAACTTTTCATGTCCTATTTATTTGCTTTGAAAACTGTAACTTTGATTAACTTGTTAAAATAGTCCCTTCAATTTTGAAATTAGTCAAAACATGAACATGACCAACTTTGCCTAGTTTTTCACACATTGTTAATTCTCATAGCTTAAAATTCTTCTCGATCATTATTAGGTCGTTCAATTTTCGAGATTGGCAACCTCTTTATCTGACTTTTTTTTTTTTTTTTTTTTTTTTTTTTGATGGAACCTGGTTATATCTAAATTTTAGGTGTTGACATCTCCTGGCCAGATACCCTGTAATGCTTAAAAATTGGTTATATCGCAAAAAAATTTTTCTTGATCTACGTATTGATTATTTATTAGTACGCACAACAAACAAAAATTCATTTTATGCTGAAATCAGTTCACTTTTACCACGTTAAGAATTTCCGTTATGCACTTTACCTATATTGATGTGGTATTTGTATAGCATATGGGGTAGTTCATTGTAGGAGTAGGTCTATGTATATGGGTGTATTTACTTTATTAGATTAAATAATGAGGCTTTTTGGTGGATTTATGTATAAGACGATGTATTGAATTAATTTAGAATTTATTTTCACTATCGGGAAGTTACGATGTTAACAAATTAGAAGATTAAATAGAGTTAGAGAAGCCTCACGGGATATACACAGTATATTTATGCATTCAAGGAATAACTTTTCCCATCGTCTGTTGCGCCGTCGTGGAATTATCGTTAATAACTTCGACTCGAAAGTAAACTCGTAAATTAATTTACTCGAAATATTTTTCACCAAAAACTCGATAAGTATAGGAAGAAAAATAATTTCTAATCCTGGTATCTCTTTATAAGCTCCGAGCACGTGTATTGCTAAGTTCATTAAAAGTGTATATTCCTCTTTTCTTTTTTCTTTTTTCCTTTCCTTTCCTTTCTTTGTATACCAATAAAACGGAATAATTTTTGTGAAGAAGATGAATTGGCCGCTGAGGGGCAATTCATTCCTTTTTGTAAACTTGTTTCTCAGCTTTCTCTATTGTACCAAGTTCAAAATTAAAATTGCAGGAAGTTAATAATACGTCTAAGTTTTTTTTTCTTTTTTTTTTCTTTTTCACATAGTAAATTGAGTCCTTTTTTTTTTCTTTTCTTGTTTAAACTGTGCAGTGTGCTGTATTTATACAGCTAATTTATTTGTAAATTAGAACCTACCCATTTCTATTGTTTATTTAAATTTCGTAATTGACGTAAGTAAGTATAACTTTTTTTAAAAATTCTCTCTTTCGTCATTAGAAAAATAATATATTTTTGCTTTTTTTTTTCAAATGAATTTTTGAAATATAAATAGGTAGCTAAATACATATCAGGCCCTATTTTTTTTTTCAAAATTTCAATTCAGAATAAATGCAACCCTCAGGATTACCACCCCAACCACCAAATTGGAGGTGCTCTCTAGTCCATTTTAAAATTTTTCAATGAGGTGCTCATAATTGCTTATTCAAAAGTTATTCACGAAAAACTGAAAAAGTTACAAATTTTTAGTCGTGATTTTTTTATATTTATTTTGTCATATTTTAGGAATAATTTTATCCCGACTCTTGAAATTTATACCATACTTACTCGAGAATATATACTGCGTTTTAGAGTAAACAGCAAATTTTTATGATTATTAATTTTTTTTCTATAAATTTTCAAAGTAAACGGCAGGTTTGGGCGAAAATGAAATTTTGAAAATAGCATATCTCAGTCCCTTCAATTTTTTGGGTATCCTAATCATCATACATGTAAGTCTCATGAGTTGACCTATCACTGATGTAAAGGAAGGGAAATTAATGCGAAACACCCGGTACCTACAACTATACATATATACAAAATATGGGTATTGTGTGTACCGAAATGAAAGTTTTTAGAGGCGAAAATTGTCTAACTAAATCATCAGTCACAAACACAACGATGTGTTACTGATTTGTAAAATAACGCGCTCGCGGAGATGTAGACAACATTTTGAAAGTGAATAGATAAAAACAAAAATCTCCTTCTTCGCCATCTTTCTGCGATGATTTTCATTTCAACATGTCACTTTGTGTGCACTAAAACTGAAGATCTTTCGGTTGGCTTTTTAAATGAAATGTCATCGATATTGAAAACGACATTTCACGAAGTCAACATTCAAATAGTCGAGATGTTTTTGTTTTAAAATACAAAACGACTTCAATTTGCGTGTAAACTGCGAAGAGTTGTAAACTTCTAAAGAATGTGAAACATGCTGTTGCGTGAATGAAAAGATGCTCATTTCTACAATGCTGCACTCGGTGTAGTGTGTACTATGTACCTCCCACCTACCACCTACTGTTTACTTAGTTTCCTTCTTTATGGCTCGTTTAACTTACTGTTTGTTAACGTAAATTGTTAGAATTGGTTTTAATTTGAATTATTAAAAAAAATTTTCATTATTGTTTTCTCATGGATTAGAATTCATCTATGATTAGAAATTTTTTTCATTAAAATAAATTATTTTACGCTGCATTAATGTCATATTTACCACTTTTAGATTTCGTAGGTGAAAAAAAATCGACAGAACCAACCATTTGTTACATGTTAAACCACCATAAAATTAATCGCTCCTCTTATGCATCCACATTTCAATCTGCCTTCAATGTCCATGTTTCCGCGCCATATAAGAAAACAGAGAAAATAAGTGATTGTATAAGTCTCTTCCATATCTTCCTACAAGATCTTGTTATTACATGTGACATTACGCAGTGTGGCCATAGCTGATTTGCTCAGAGCAATTCAGCACTGTATTTCTGCCAACAAGCTTCCATCTGCTTCGAAGATGGAGCCTGAATATACGAAAGTATTGACCTTTTCATATTCACTCAGAACTGTAGAAACTGGAAGACACTTGGCCCAACCCACCACCATGACTTTTGTTTTTGATGCATTAATACGAAATCCAAGTTTTTTGCTTGCTGTCTTCATCAAGTTGATGAGCTCCACCATTTCCTCTTCATTAGAAGCACTCACATCCCAGATTAGACATTTTTCTTTCTCCAATGGAAATACCACAATTCCAATGTTCTAGAGCCTTGTGAATTATGTGCTCACCATTAATGTTGATTAACTACGCGGATAATATGGATCCTTGACACTCTCCCTATTCCACTCGAAAAACTTTGGATTCTTCACCATCAACTCTTACTACCATAGAATTAAACTCATATAGGGACTCCACCAAATCTACTATTAGAGCAGGGACTCTCATTTCTCTTAAAACTTGGAACAGGTTCTTTCAATTCACGCAGTCAAAGGTTTTGGTGTAATCTATGAAACATATCACTACTGGTATGTTGAACTCCCAGTACTTTTCAATAATTTGTCGGACATTCATTATTGGTTCCCTTGTGTCTCTTTTTGGAGTGAACCCGGCTTGTTTAGGTGGAAATCGCCTGTGTGGATACACCTTGACGCAGTTTTTTAAGATTTGTAACATTACTTTGCTGCCATGTGAAATTTGAGGAATTGTTTGATAATTAGCGCATAACCTTGCATCTCCTTCCTTATACAAGGGAATTAGCAGCGACTTATATCATTCTGTAGATCATTTACAACTCTAGCATATCACACTGCAGAGTTCCCATACTGCTTTGATTCCATTTATACCAAGAGCCTGCCACAATTCAGCTTCAATACCATCGCAACCAGGTGCTTTGCGTTTCTTCATCGCATTTACCACCTTCCTTACTTCATTAAGTAGGATGTTCGGCTCATCTTCACCTGTCACTTCAACTGTAGGAACGAGTTGGTTTACTTCTGATGTTCCATTGTCTTAGTACAACTACTCGCAGTATGTCTTCCAGCTGTCCAGAATTCCTGTAGAATCTCACACAAATATGCCATCATTTTGTTTGATCTCGTTAGTTCTAGGTTATGATATATTTTCTAATGTATTGCACTGGTCTCATTGCGGTCTACATATTCCTGTATTTCATTTCAGGTTTAGTTGAAGGAGGCTTCGCTGTCTCTACGACAACACTGCTGGACAGATCCGATCAGTAGCTTACTGCTTTCTTTATGACAAGCGTTCTCTTTCCTTAATAACTAACTCACGTGCACTAGTGATCTCGGTTTCTGGAGCCATTTCCTTGTGCCTCTTGCTGGCATGAACCTGGCTTGTTCAGGTGAAATTTGCTTTTGTGGATACGCAACATTACTTTGCTGCTGTGTGGAATTAGAATAATTTTTCAAAAATTATTAGAGCCTAATATTGCATTTCCTATCTTATGCAAGGGCATCAGCATTGACTTACACCATTCCGTAGGTCATTTACCACTCTGCCATGTCACACTGCAGATTTGCCATGCTGCGTAGATTCCATTTTTACCAAGAGCCTGCCACAATTCAGCTTCAATACCATCGCAACCAGGTGCCTTCCTCACTTCATCAAGTAGAATGTTTGGCTTCTCTTCACTTGCCATTTCGACTGCAGGAACTGGTTGGTTTACTTCAGAAGTTCCGTTGTCTTAGTACAACCGCTCGCATGACTTAAAATGATGTTTCATCAGAATTTGATTTGTAAATATCAAATAGGTGCCTGGTATATTATTTTGAACGGTTTTGCAGTAGAAGCATTAAAACGAAACATCAGGCTGTATTATTTTTAGTGAATGAAAAAATTATTTTTTAGCATTATTTAACAAATTCTAGGTTTATAAGATTATGAGATATTTAGATGTTTAATAAGTACGTATAAAAATTTATAAAAACTGGCAACCTTGAAAAAGAAAAATTTTCTGCTGAAAAAGATGTACCTATAAGTATAGGCATTCATCATCAATATATATATACCTACCTAGTACCTACCTATATCTCATGAAAAAAATCGAATTCAATTTTTTTTTACAACTTCCAGCCACCGTCGTAAAAAGAAACACGACGTGGTAGTGTTATCGTTAATAAAGATTCAATGTTTCACGTGAAAAAAAAAAAATCCGACCTTTATTACCAGTACTTTCGATTTTTCCAACGAATTTCCCAGTTTCTTCATACGATTGCCGGATTATCCTTGCGGAATCGTTACGCGATATAATGTTATAAACGAGCTGAGCATACCATCTTCATAAGTTAGTCTATACTACGTATATATATTTATAAAATGGTATATGAAAAAGGTCTTGCAGGAGATTTTTTCCCATCAACGAGGCATAATTTTAATTGAAAAATCGTTCAAAACTGCATTAGAGAGAGAGACACCTACATTTACTTATTTGTACACTATACTTAAGCTGGTATCCTTTACCAAAAGACCCGAAGGGTGTTGCCAAAGAATTCAAATGACCATGGCGGAACAGTTTTCAGTATTTTAATAGTTTTTTATTGCTCGATGGTGTAAGAAATATTACGAAGCGTGATTCGGTTTAGGGAAAAATATAACATAAGAATACGATGCGATGTATTGTAATGTGAATTCCAAAGCACGCCATTTTAAATTATGCTATGATCAAATCTTACAATACCATAAATGCGGAAAACGCTATGAAAAAGTTATTGTTATTCATTCAACCAATACGGAAAAATATATATTGGATTGAAAACCTAGAATTTGATTTAAAATTAAAGCGCTAAAATACTGTACCTTGTGCGATACATTCCACGTAGCGTGCTGCTGGTGGAATGAAAAATGAATATTTTGCTGTGTCAGGCAGTTTAGGTGTGTATGATGGTAAATTCATATTATGTTTGCCGTTTCATGGTCCAAAAAACAGAAAAAAAACTTATTTTGATAATTTTAGATCCCAGATTATCTAAGCAAATAACGATGTAAAAATTAACAGAAATTGTTCAGATAAAGTATTGAAAGGCTTCATACCTAAAATATTTACCTATAAATCACGTGTGCACGTTTTCTGAAAAAATCTTCGCACGATGGAGAAATTTAACTTACAGATGCGAAATGTGCGCATAATACACCTACTTTATGGATCACGTTTTGTTTTCGTTTGGAAGTATTTCGTTAACAGTTGTTTTATGTATTTTACACTCATGGATTTGTGGTTTTTTTTTTTTTAATAAAATCGCGACCCAATAGAAAAATTTTGGAGTTTTATTTTAATTCAGCGTAAAAAATACAGACAGAATCAGCGGACATTCATTCGGAAACGTTTGATAAATATCTACTTTATGCGTTTTTATCGTCAAAATTGGACGATGATGAAGAAATTATGAATTCGCAATGAGCGCCATCAATGCATTTTGAATAGGATTTATATTTGATTTTGCACAGTTTTTCGCAACTTTTTTCACGTTTTTGATAAACTTTCATATTACGTAACACTTTTCCGTAATTATTGGCGGATTTTCAGTATTTCAACGAAATTTTAGCAAAACTTCTACTGTATTTTCTACAGTTTTCCAGATGGATTTTTCCTCTTTTTCAACATTTTTTTGTTATTGTTTTACTCAGTTTTTTCAACAAGTTTTCAGGATTTTTTCGCATATTTTATTTTAATTTCCTCATTTTTTCACACTTTTTTGCCTAAATTTCTATGTCATCTTGTCAATGAAAACGAGGCTATTAGGGTCCATCGATCTACGGCGCATGAGGATGGGAATATCAACAAAATCCGTTTTGGGGTCCTAGAAGACCTATACGATTATTTTTGATCCTGTCAGGTATTTATTTTTCCTCTTCGAAACTAAAAAAATTTTCTCAGCTCGATACTAACTAAAATAAATTAAATTTCGAAAATATGCTTCGATCCGCGACGGATTTAATATTTTGGTATGGGAATGACCTCGGTTTAAAATTCAGTTCTGCCCAAATTTTGGGGATGCGTGCTGAGGGGCTAAAAGCGCAAAAATTGTTTCTTTTTAAATCCATCGATGGGTAATTCAAGTTGTGTAATATATTCAAAAATCAACCTCCAAGGCTAAAAAGGGAGGAGGGGGAGATATGAGAGCTTTTCCCTTTTGATCTTGAAAAAAAGCTCCTCCTTTAGTATCAACTTCTCATGACTTCACTTCAAATTCTGGTAAATATTTGTATTCTTAAAATTTTTTCGTAAATATTGGTAAATTTTCTGCATTTTTAGGTAATTTTTGGGAGTTTTCTACTCTATTCTAGACAACTTTTTCCAATGTTTTATCATTTTTTGGTAAATTGTCAAATTAAAAACAAAATCCGTTAGTTTTGGTATATTTTTTTTGCATATTTACGTCTTTTTGTTAAATTTTGTTTAATAATTTTTTAACTTACTTCTGTACCTTTTTTGTATTTTAGAAAAATGTGCATGTTTTATAATACTTTTGTCAGAATTTTTATAAGTTTTGTAAATTTTTTATTCCATTTTAAACAATTTTTCACGATTTTATTTCGGAACATTTTGAGTAAATTCTTAAATTTTTCAACACCTTTCTTATTTTTTTAATCGATTTTCTTTTCTTACTTTTCATAATTGTTTTCTCAAGTTTCCAGACTTTTAAAATTTTTTTTTCATAATTTTCTATATTTTTATTCATTTGTTACCATTTTTCACCCTATTTTCAACAATTTTTCATGATTTGTTTCTCTTATTTTACGTAAATTCTTTTGTGTTTTTGCTCCATTTTTGTCATTTTTTCCCTCTGTTTCCAACAATTTTTCAAGATTTTCCCCCATATTTTACGTGAATTTTCTTATTTTTTTATACTCCTACTACAATTCAAAGTTTTCTTTTGTCAATTTCATCTCCCCTTGGGGGCGAAAATCTTCGAAAAATTTATACTGTTATAAACCTATTTTTACTATGAATATTAGGCCATTTTGCCTATTCTTATCTGGGAATATCCTTCAGTGAGATAGTAGATATACCAAAGAAAATTTTAAATCATTTTGAATCAGGATAAATTTTTGATCCTGCTTAAAATACACCTCTCATCATCACTCGATAATTTTTAGAAGGTACATAAAATGATGATTTTGAATTTTTGACCTACTTTATGGGGATTAATATAGGACGAAACACTGATCCATCTCATTCCCTCCACCACCCGTATCCTAAATTAGGCTACAGATCTATTTAACATAGAGAAATAATAGAAGTACAAGCTGAACTGCGCTTTAGTGCTTTGAAGGTTTGAGCTTTTCTGCTCCATTGCAGCTCTACACATCCTTTAAATAACAGTTACTTTTTTTTGGAGGTTTTTGCTGTTTTTTTAATTTTATTGGTTCCTCGTATAAACTCCTTCCATGCAACAAGGGAGCTGAAAACTGGCATGTTAGATTCAGTAGAGATTGTGGATATGTGATCCAGCATTTTATAAAAATTTTGTTAAAAATCATCGTTTGAAATAAAAACTTATCAACTTCAGTTAGCAACTGTGCTCGAATCGATATAGATTTAAGATTAAAACTTTAATTTAATCGAAGATTTTACAGTTGAAAATTTTGAAACACAATGAAACTTCGAATACACTGAACTTGATAAACTTCACACATCCTATTGCTATACAAAAGTATTATATATAATTTAAAAACCGAACAGATGGTTTCATTGTGTGATTAAATTACAACTACCTATATTACATAGTAAGTAAATACATAATCCAAACAAACACCTCCTATATTCTGGCTCGAAGTCTCCCATTTTTGTAGAAAATTGATCGAATGTGGCTGGATTATGTACATCTTTTATGCCTGGAAAGGAAACTATAAAATTTGATTTGTGTAAGCCTATTGAATTGAATCCACCTATACTACATTTATTGCACCTACGCTGTTTTTTTTATTCTATATTCGTACCAAAAACATGTAGCTTTGTATAGCTGTTTACCTATATATTTTAATATTATTCCGCATTCGCGTAGCTTATTTCTTGATTTTATCAAACAAGTGTGTTGTGTTGTGTTGGCATAAATAATCAAATATGGCGTTTTCTTCGAGGATAATACCTTATTCACCTTCGTATTGGTACAATTTGTTTACCATATACGTGGCCCGACGTTTATTTAGTTTTACCTCTCATTCTAAAAATTTATATCGTGAGACTACTTTTCTATTAAGTGTAAAAATTTTTTTTCGAAATTATCATAATATTATTATTTTTAAATATTATAAAATAAAAGAGTATAGGCGGGCAAGAAGGAGTGAATCGGCCCATGAAGCTGAAAAATTGTAACCCACAGAAGGCATATCTAGGACATATAATGGATCTACATATAAAACAAATTTCAAGTTCTTAGCTCAATTCGGAGAGGACTTTGGAAGAAATGGCCCTTTTTCAAGGTCAAAATGGGGGATAAACTCTCATATTTTACTTCATAATTGACCTAGGAGGTTGACTTTTGGATATATTATACAACTTTAAATTGTCTTTCGATGGGCTCAAAAATAAAACTTTTTTTTTTGATTTTAGCCCCTTAGCATCTCCTGCCCCAAATTTGAGCCCAATTGAATTTTGACCCGAGGTCAGCCCCATTGCAGAGTATCAAATCGACCACCATTCTAAGCCCATCTCTCAAATTTAATGGATTTTGGTCGGCATCAAGCGGAGCAAATAATTTTTTATTTCGGCCGGGGAGGAATGATAAAAATAAATATCTAATAAGCCAAAACTAGTTCTGATGGTCTTTTAGGACCCATGCAAAGAACAAACTCAAAAAACTCAAAAAACTCAAAAAACTCAAAAAATGAGAAAACCTGACCAGAAAATCACATTTTTAGGGCAGTGAGGGGCTGCAATGGATCTAAAGAGTAGGGACCTCTAAAAAGCACTTCTCGGGCTCCTACTGAATGTACTTAACAAATTTCAACTTCCTAGCTCTATTTGGAGGAGAGTTATGCGTGGAGCAAACTCAAAAAAATCGAAAAAGAAGAAAACCTGACTAAAAAACCACATTTCCGGAGCTATGCGAGGGTGCAGTGGAACTGAAGAGTCGGCACCCCCAAAGAGCACTTCTAGGGCATTTCAACTTCCTAAAACAATAAAAATCTTCATATCTCCCCTTGACCCAGGAGATTGATTTTACATGTGTCATGCAACTTTGGATTCTCTATCGATTGACTCAAAAAGGAACAATTTTTTTATTTTCAGTCCCTCAGCACCCCTTCTCCCAAAATGGAGCAAAACTGAATTTTGTCCCAAAGTCATCCTCACTCGTATATGTATAATCCATCGCCTATTGAACGAATCGGAGTGATTTTGGTCAATATTGAGCAGAGTAAATGATTGTAATGTTGGGGGGAAAAAATAAAAGTAAATATCTGACATGGCCAAAAATTGTCTTAATGGCCTTCTAGGACCCCAAAATGGATTTTGTTGAGATTCCCCGCCCCCTAACCCTCTATGGTTGATAAATTGTAATAGTCTATTTGTTGAAATATTGATCCAATTCAGAAAAAATACACAGTAAATTTTTCAGCAAGATCACGTTTTTTGAACAATTTAGCAAAATTTTATTATATTCTTTTTCTAAAATTTTGAAATTACTTGAATAAACTATAATCATGTCAAGTGGCGGTGGGTCCCTTATTACTTCAAGAAAAATTTTTCAATTGATTACTTATAAAACTTTTATCAAAAGTTAGGAGCAAAATTTTGAAATTCCTTTACTTTCAATTTTTCCATTGAAAACGCTGCACCGTGTACGTTACACTTTGGTGCAAACCGGTCGTTTCTAGCATTTTTGGTTAAAAATTTGGTAATTTTTAAATACGACCTCAGATTTTCATAGGGAAAATATTTCAGATCAGTGTATCTTTGTCCCTGCAATTATTAAAATAGGCAAAACATTACTCATACATCTAACTTGAGTTGCTTTATTCATGGTATGAAGGTAGTACTTTTGAAACGAAACACTCAATATGTTTTTTTCGTTTTTCCTGCATATATACCTATTCGGTTTTAAAATTTAGAAATGCATGTTTCGAGACGAGAAGATGATCAAAAAAATTTCCAGCGATGACCTTTGATATGGTCTATCATCTTCGCACGTTTGAAAGAATTTACTCGAGAATTGTAAAATATAGATAAAAATTTATAAGCTAAACTCGTATTTCAAACACATTTAGAGTGATATGAGAGGGGGGTGAGGTAAAGGACCAAAATTTTTACCCGCTAGTTTCCAGATCACTGGAACCAACTTCTAAAAAAAAAAAAAAATGAAATAAAGCAAATAAAAGGAAGGGTTTATAAAGCTCATTTTTCTTTATACTTACAACATTTGAGTTTTCAGGTAAAGCTTTAACAGCGAATAAAAAAAAATAATAAATAATCGCCGCACATACAATATTCATTTTTTATTATTCAATAAATATTAGGTTAGCTCGACAAAAATTATGAAACCAACACTACCCTGAAAATTTTAGTTCGAATATATGTATACAATATTATGTATATAGACTAAAGGTATATGTTTTCATTGTTTTATAGCACATATATGATGAAGAGAAAGCTCGAGGCACGTGTTATTCATTCTCGTTGAACTTTTTCACAAGCTATTATCTTAATACTTCAAGGGATAGAGGAATACCTTCATATGTGTATAAAACTTAAACCTCTGCCTGTACACAATATTCAAATTGTAATTTTTTTGTCAATATGATATATATTTATATTCTTTTTTTTTGACTTTGAAACACCTCATCACCAACGTATTGCATTATACTTATACCTACCTACCTAGCATGGAACGAAAATAAAATGTATAATTTTATAAATAAAACGTTTCTTCCTTATATAGAGTAAGTATAGTATATACCCATCCAATTCGGCGCTGAGAAAAAAAATATCATCAGCTTAGTCACGTCTTGAAATACTAAAACTTATACCTTGTAATCTTAGAAATGTTACTCTTTCAATTTATTTCACTATATTTTGACGGGGCTATATTCGCAATGGTTCTCAGTGTTTTTACACTTTTTCATCGCTGACGCAGGCCGAGAAAACTGTAGCGAAAAAAATCTTCATGAATTATTAATACGTTATGGACGTGTTTGGTCGACTTACTGGAAATTTCACTCTTGAAAAGTTTATTATAAGTTGAGTGTAAAGGTAAACCAATTTTGTAACGGGTGCTCGACTCGTATTCGTAACATCTTAAAAGATGAAATTAGGACCGTTATTTATGGTGACTTTGTGTATCTTGTATCGATTTCAATATCGTTTTCTTTTCTTTTCTTCATTCTTCATTATCGATTCGTTATAATTTTAGTAACTAAAATGTTTATACTTATTGAAAACTTTTTTTTTTCAAGTACTGGTTGTTTGTATTGTTGATGGAAAGAAAAAAGGTTTAGATATTGTTTGATTCTATTTTGTTAAACTTTGCTGTTGATTATTTCAATATTGTTGAAGATGTTGTTATTCCATGCTTTGAAAGTAACGATATAGAAGAGAGTTGCGTTTTTGGCTAGACTGGATTTCACTTTTGTTTGGAAATCTGCGAACAGCCGGGTCACAATGATGGTGAAATGGCTTCAAAATAAACTGGTGAAAATTTTAATTCTACGACTAGATTTTTTCTATTTGCAAAACTAACCCTGAATTTAAAATTTTTCAAAACTTAAAAAATAATTTTGTACATAAATATGAGTAGTATATAAAATACCTGATCCTGGGACACATTTTATTTCTTTGGATTTTTAACCAAATTCATCTTATATTCACCTATTCATCTATTCAATAACCATTGCAAACAATTTCAGTTTCCTAACCGTATTAATTTCATTTTTGTCCCTTCAACAATCGATTAAAAGTTTTATCTGTTCTTAACCCAGAAAAAACCAAGAAGCAATTTCAATGACATTGATATTCACTCATTTTTTCATGGGTTTTAAAAAAAATATTACTTTTTGTAATTTTTTACGATTATCCAAGCAATTATGAAAACATCTTGTGTTTAGGAAACGCTCTCCTAAAACGGATGTGCAACATCAATTTTAGGTGATTAAGTGCAACATTTCAACCCCCCCTCTCCGCACACTTCCTCGATAATTTTTCAGAATTACTTGAACAATTCTTTTTTTACATTTCTTAGACTTTTTGAATAATTTTTTCACGTTCATAAAAATTTCTCACTCAGTAAATTTTTAGTTAAATGAAGCTGCTACTTTTAGCTTCGTTCATATAAGGTCAGTTTTCACTGTTTTTACTTTTTTCAAGGGCTCTCCGTTAGATATCAATGAAAAAAGACGAAAAAAATTGAAAATTGCTTTCGAGGATCTAGAATAGATGAACTATGCCTTTTCAGTAGGATTGTTTGCAGAAAAGCAATTTTTTAATTTTTTATAAATTTATTTTAACAGATGTGATAAATTTACCTTTTTTTAGTGTTTCTGAAAAATCGTCTATGGGTGTAAAATTGAAATATCTCTGTTCGTCATCTAAAATTAATCTTTTATATTTATTTTAAGTTGGCTTTCTTTTCAAAAAAAATTTCCTTCATAGTTTTTTGGAAAACCGTAAAAAATCTAAAAAAGTACATTTTTTGAAAACTTCCAAACCGTGGAATAATGGTGATAACTTGCCAACAATGGACATTTTGAGTATAAATGCCTGTTTGTAATGATTCCATTTTTAATGGTTTTTTTCCGATTCTTTAGAAAATTTTTTAAAATAATTAAACTAGGTATAAATTAATTTTAAATGTTGAAAAAATTTAACCGAAGTACTGAAATTTTTACCGCATTGTTTTGATAGATTGGAACCAACTCCAGTAAGTATATCTTTGATTTATGGTCGTCTCCTTTTCCACCTTTCTAAACCAGAATTTAGATTTGACCTTTCCAATGAGGTAATTTCCTTTAATGAACTTTAGAATATTTTTCCAACCAGATTCTCATCTTAATATAGGTCCATTCGAGTTACATTCGCTGGAAAAACTTACAATTCAAAGTTCATCTTAATAAATCGAGTGATATCGTATACAAATCCGTCTTTAGACCTGCCTTCGACGTGAAATAAATAATTTTTTTGTGATTGTCGTGCAATATGATACCTTATGTTTTAATCAACTTGTACAGGTGCATTGTGTATACTTTAGCTCGTGGAGTTTCTACATAATAAAGTACACGCTGGCCAATTTATATAGCTCGCATATTTGAAACATTCTTTCGTGGATTTGAAAAAATTCCAATACATGTACCTAAACACGAGTACACGTACCTGTAGCTCGGTGATAATTTTGAACTTTTCTTCATTCTTGTAATATCAAGTTACATGGCACCTATTCATTGTACACTATGAGTATATAATATATATGACTTTATCCAACATATTGCAAACTTTTTATAAAAAGTAAAAATATATTTTTATTATGAATTTTATGAAAACTTTTGAAAATATACTTGCCCTTGTAGATACGTGAATTCCAAAGGGAAAAAAATTTCGTCTATTTTGATCTAGTAGGTTACCACGTACACTCGCTTAATGAGAAATATTTTCCATGTTACAAATCTAATTTTGAATTATTGAGGTATACCTATAGAAATATTTTACGCCCTGTGACGAAAACATATTCTCTCATACTCTATAAAGAAAAGCGACCTGAAAATGAAATAAGAACAATCACCGAAGGTTTTTCAAAATATTCCATTATAGTGAAAATTATGTAACTTATTGATACGTCTGCAACTTTGCATGCAATGTCTGGGCTAGAGAGGGTCGATTTTTTTTTTTTTTTTTTGGAAATGCGAAAACGATGGAGGGTCGATTTTTTTTTTTTTTTTTTTGGAAATGCGCAAACGATGGAGTCACAATAATTGGGAAATTACCTAAGAATGGTGTGGTAAAATTCATGGTGAAATGAGTCAAGTACCTACCTACACTTACGTTTGTCCATTTAAAATTAACTTTCACCGCCCAGACCCTTTTCACTGGGTTTCAGTAGGTATCCCAACGTACAAAAATACAGTATCAGCGATTTTCGTGAAAAATAGAATTACATATGTGGATTGAAAAAAGGTTCGCGATTTCCTAATCGTTGGTACGAGTAGAAGGTTACTTTAAAGTCCATAATTCAGACCATCAAAAGCTATATTTAGAACCTCACTTTGAAGGAAAGTTATGCGAGGAACAAACTCAAAAAATAAGAAAAGCCGGTCAAAAAACTATATTTTTGGGTCTGTAAAGGGAGGGGGGGGGGAGAATGAGGCTGAAAAATCGAAACCTCCAAAAGGCACATTTATAGACCGTACCAAGTCTGCATACAAAATTTCAACATGCAAACTAAATTTGGAAAGGCGATAGGGAGAGCAGCCCTTTTTAGGGGAAAATCCACACATCTCCCTTCTTAAGTGACATAGGAGATTGATTTTTGGATATGTTATATAACTTCAGATTGTTTATCGATTGGTTTAAGAAGAAATATTTTTTGCGATTTTAGCCCCTCAGCACCCCCTCTTTCAAATTTGGGCGTAACCAAATTTTTACCTGAAGTAAACCTTACTCCTGAATGATAAATGGCAGGCCAATCGAAGCCTATTTCCCAAATTTGATAGATTTTAGTCGATATCGAGCTGAGCAAATGATCTTCAGTTTTGGGGAAAAATAAACTGGGGTCTCAAAATCTACTGTTGACGGGTAAACCGATGGTGGTAATTTTAAATCATAAGATCAAAAAGAATCAAAGTCAACTAATTTTCCTCAACATTTCGACTTAAAGTCATAAAATCAATGAGAGTCAAGGTCAGCTGTTAATGGGTCAACTGTAAGCATCTTTAATTTTCTTCAAGATGTCAATTTAATAGTCATAAAATCAACCAGGGTCAAGATCAACTAATTTTCCTCACCATTTCAACACGAAATCTTGAAATCGATGCAGGGTCGAGGTCAACTGTTCACGGGTCAACTGATGGCGACATTTCCTCTCAAAATCATTAAAATCAATCTAGGGTCATGGTCGATCTTTAATTTTGACATGGATGTGTCTTAGTTCCGTGTAACAGTTTTGATTTTCGGACTTTATGTTAAAATGTTTAAGTCAGATGTTTTCCTCAATATTTCAATTTGTTATCATAAAATGAACCGGAGTCAAGGTCAACTAATTTTTCTAAACATTTCAACTTAAAATCATGAAATTAATCCATAGTCAAGGTGAATTATGGGTCAACTTTAAACATCTTTAATTTTCCTCAACATTTCAATTTGAAATCATAAAATCAACTAGGACCAAGGTCTACTAATTTTCCTCAACATTTCAACTTAAAACCATAAAATCAATCCTTCATAAAATTCTTCCACTGATTTCATTCCATACTATCAAAATCCGTCCACCGATGTCAGTCCAATGATGACGTCACACTGTTGACGGACTTTTGTAGAATGCTCTATTCAGCATCTTTCGATGTTAATGATTGTACAAAAATAAACATCTAACGAAGCCAGAAATGGTCGTAATGGTCTTCCAGGACTGTAACACGGATTTTTTGATCCGCCATAGGTTGATCGACAATAATAGCCTGATTTTCGTTGACAATATGGCATAGAAAATTGGGATGAAAAAAAATTGCTTTTGACGAGGGCTACACTAAATAAAATTATGATCCCTTTAATGATTTTTTTTTTTTCAGAAAAGCATTTTCTTCAATTTTTAATTATTTTATTCCAAAAAACGTGAAAAAGAACCAGTTTTAAATGTCCAAGAAAAATCAGCAACAGTAGATAAAATTGAAATATTTCACGTAATCAAATCATCTAAAATTGATGTCATACATCTAAAAAAATTTCCTTCACAGTTTTAGTTTTTCAGGAAATGCTAAAAAGGCGCAAAAGCTTGTATTTTTTTTTAATCCCTGAAAAAAAGAAAAACAGTGAAAATTTACTAACGATTGTCATTTTGGATTTAATAACGTGTAATCGTTCCATTTTTTGAAAAAAGTTTTAAATGAATTTTTTTTCGAATATTAGAAAATTGATGATAGTAAAACGCCCTCCCCTCCCCGAAACAGATGTAGGACATTAAATTTAGATGATTAAGCGCAATATATTAATTTTGCCTCCTATAGACGATTTTCCAGGCGTGCTTAAAGAATTGTTTTCTCGCGTTTTTTCAACAATTTTTTCACATCATTGTAATTTCTTTTTTTAGTTCATTCTTTGTAAAAAAAAAAAAAAAAAAAGACCGAGTACACTGATCTTCGTCCATTTAAAATGTATTTTGCTCACTTTTATCTTTTTTAGAGATTCTCAATTGGTATTTCAGCGTGAAAAAATACAGTGTGGATGGTTCAAAAAAAGACGGGTAAAAATATTCGTAATTCTTTTCACGCGAAAAGTAAACATCGAAAGATTATTATTTTTGATATTTTAAACGTGACATTTTAATTTGAAATCATGAAATCAAACGGTGTCAAGGTTAACAAATTTTCCTCAACATTTCAACTTGAAATCTTGAATTCAATTCAGGACCATGGTCAATTGATGACGACATTTCAAGTCAAAATCATAAAATCAATCCGAGGTCAAGGTCAACTTTTGAAGGGGTAAACCGTAAGCATATTTAATTTTCTTCAATATTTCAACTTATGGTCATAAAATCAACCAGGGTCAAGGTCAACTAATTTTCCTCGACATTTCAACTTGAAATCCTAACATCAATTCAGGGTTCAAGTTTAACCGTTTCCTGGTCAACGAATGACCACATTTTAACTCAAAATCATAAAATCAATTGAAGGTCAAGGTCCTTATTTTGAGTGACTCTGAAAAGTCGTCTGTGGGCGCTAAAAAACTGAAATATTCCGCTTAATCATCTAAAATTGATGTTCTACAAATATTCCAGGAAGGCGTTTCTCAACAGCAAATTCCTTTGTGGTTTTTCATAAAATTGCGAAAAAAACGCAAACAGTGACATTTTTATAAAAACCCTCGAAAAGAGAGTTAATGATCGAAACTTGTCGTTAATGATAATTTAGAGTTCAAATGTGTCCGAAAAATTTTTTTCTAGCTTTAAGTGAATTTTATAAGTTAAACTAAAAAATTGAATTAGGAGGTGGATTTTGTTAACAAATTTTTTCGACGTCATTTCGCAACTATTGTGACCCCACCGTTTGCAGATTTCCAAAAAAAAAAAGACGGAATTCGGCTAACCTTCGTGTACATTTATTTAATATTATATTCGGCTGTATTTAGTAAAAAAAGAAGAATAAAAAAGGAAACGTAATCACAAAAAGAGTATCAATAATAATGAATATGAAGTTCACCGATACAAACGAAAATATCGACGAAGTTTGTCGAAAATAGGCGCAATTTACTAAGAAATGCTACGCGCCTAGTATATATTTTTTTTTTTTTAAAGGAAGAATTCTTTCGTTGAAAAGTCTTTATGGTACGTAGTTTGTTAATAAATGAAGCGAAACAGTACTTGATAAAAAAAAAAAAAAAAAAAAAAAAAAAAAAGGCGAAACGAGAATTCGCGAGATTTTTTTTTTCGCCTTTTTACTATACATAGGCAGGTAAGGTAAAGGTAGGTAGGTACTTGGTAGGTACTTCAAACAAACGGTGTTCGTCTTGTGTGAAATATTTCGAATGTAATTTTATCTCTACAGCGTGAGAATAACTTATTGCGTTTTCAATGTCGTCGTAAATATTTATCGCAGTAGAATAAAATTCACTAAGTAGGTAAGAGGGTATTGGTATATACCTGTATACATACATCTATCGATATAGGTAGGTAAATCTTAATACCTACACGTATGGGTAGGTATATATTGTAGAATAATTATAACTATAACGCGAGCTGTCTATCAAATGAGGTTAATTTAAATATCAATTGGCTTTTAGCCATGACAAAGGTTGCATTATTTTAACCTAAAATCAGCTCTAATGTAATGTATCGGTCAGTTTAGTATATTTTGCCGCTTGAAAATGACACGTTCGTTCACCCCCTATCTCTTCTAGTAAAATAACATGATGACCGTTCTATCGCAGGTATTAAATTATCGTCGTATACATATTTTTATATATGGTGGCCATCAATGTAAAACGCGTGTTACCATGTCAAACAAATATAATACGACGACGAGTTTTCAAAACTCTGAATTTTTTTTTACCAACCTTTTAATTTGGACTTTTTCTGTACTGTGTAGTTTGTTTAGAGATAGCATACTTCCTTTTAGGGGTAAATAAACCGGAATCGTTCTACTGATGTAAAATCCTGGTGAAAAGCTTTCGAGTAAAATGAGCAAAATTTTTCATTTACTTTTTTTTTTTTTACTTTGTTTTGTTTTGTTTTTTTTTTTCGCAAGTTCGAGTTAGTAAAAAGGATTAAAAAACGCCGTCGAAAAGCTTTTTCTTGTATATTTTTAATTTGTCATCGTCTCTAATGACTACACGATGACGATTATTTTTTACGTTTATACTCGCTTCTTTACACCAGTTTCAGCATCATCATGCAACAGGTGCTCATGAAGCAAGCTTTACTTATTTCAACGCTTCATTGGAATTAATTTTCTATACTTATACGTGTGATCGATCAAAATGTTTTTTACATCTGTCTAAATAGGTATACCTACACTACGCAATGATAAATAAATAGATAGGTACCTCCTACCTACCAAAAATTGCTTTATATTGAATTAAATTTAACGTAGTACAACAACATGGCACACACACACACACACACACATACACGTATATCTAAATATGTGTGTGTCATGTTGTCGATGAACATACCTATTTACTTGGGTAGGTACTTAAGTATAATGCCAATGCCATATGATACTTGCAATATGAAATTTTACAAGTTTTGCCGACGTAAAGTGATGTTATGCGGTGAAATTTGATTTGGTTATGGTTACACACGAGTTGCTTTTTTGTGGCTAACCCAATCGTCATATTTCTCTCGTTTGTATATACCTGTACAGACCAAACAAATTCTGATTATAAGTTATGTTAGAAACTTTGAAAACGTAATTGCACGAAGGGCTTCGTGCGCTTTATTATTATTTTAAGTGGTTAGATAGCAGTTTACCTACCTACCTGCATCCTTGTGTGAAGTGTACTAATGTAATAATCTTAAGCTGTAAGTATACAAATGTGAAAAGTTTTATTGACTTGGAAATTTGCTGCGGTAAAAGTATAGAATTATTCTTTGAGTAGGTATAGAGTATTACTATTTCCAAGTATATATATATATATATATATATTTCAACACCGGACTAAATATGAGTATCTAGCGTAAACTTTCATACAATACACGAGCATGATTTTTGATATGACATTTTTTTGGAATTTTATCCAAAACTGATGCTTGAAGAGTCATAGATAAATTGAAAATATTAATGTTATTTTGGATAGACCATTCAATTTAAAGTAGAACATCGGCATTGTTGAGCTCAGCCTCATGACTTGATGATTTTTTCATATTCACTTTACTAAACCGAAGCCCGAAATTTTGCTGGTTTACTAAAAACCTAGATATTTTTGCTAAGCGATCGAATTTGAAATTTTTTTTTCAACTTTTTTGCAGTACAGGTAACGACATGGTTTCCATGCCAAAATAAAGGACACATATGGGAGAATCTACAAAAAAATTTTCATATGCCTGAGTTCGGCTGTAGGGCATGAAAGGGGCTTATCAACTACCCAAAACTGAAAATCGCTTACTCGCTCGTGACCTATTACAATCATGAGAATTGAAAAAAACAAAAATTTGCGGCTAGGAAGGGTTCAATGGGGCTAAAAGTTTGAAATCCCCAAAAGGCCACATCAAGGGTGCTAACAGACTGGACATACCAAATTTCAACTTCTTAGCCCAATTTGAAGACTTCGAAAATTAGAAAAATCGACCAAAACACCACATACTCGTATTTATTTTGGACCCCTACTAAATGTACATAGCTAATTTCAAGTTTCTGACTCAATTTGGAGGAGAGTTATGTGAGGAAGAAACTCAAAAAATAAGAAAAACGACCGAAAAAACCTTCTTTTGGGGCTGTGAGGGGATGAAATGGGGCTGAAAAGTTGAGACCTCCAAGAGGAACGTGTAAGGCAACTGCTAAATGTATATACCTAATTTCAACTTCCTAGACCAATTTGGAGGGGAAGTTATGCGAGAAACAAACTCAAAAAATAAGAAAACTGAAAAAAAAAACTATTAAGAAACCAGTTTTTTGAAACTGTGAGGAGATGCAATGGAGCTAAAAAGTCGGAACCCCCCAAAAGGCACATCTACGACCACATCAAATATACATATCAAATTTCAACTTCCTAGCTCAATTTAGTGGAGAGATCGGGGAGGAACAACCCTTTTTCAAGGTCAAAAAGGGGGAAAACCTCCATATCTCCCACCCCTAATTGACTTAGGAGGCTGAATTTTAGATATGCTATATAACTTTTGATTTTCTATCAATTGGCTCAAAAAGAGACAATTTTTGTGTTTTTGACCCCTCAGCACCCCCTCACCCAAAATGGGGCAAAACTGAATTTTGACCCACGTTCATCCCCACTCATCTAACCCGCCTCCAAACTGAGCCGATTAACCGAATTGGAGCGATTTTGGTCGGTATCGAGCGGAGTAAATTGCT